>OY720638.1:124894141-125167611 GCA_963169105.1 Ceriagrion tenellum | reverse complement strand
GGCAATGGCTCATTTTCCCTACAAAAAGCACTCAATCCAGTTAATAAAATGTATTAATGGTATCGGTATGGTCAAGGAGCCACTTCAAATTATTGTGAAATAATGATTGTGTCAGGTGTTATTGTTTTGAAAGTCAGTTTTCCTGGAAATCATTCAATTTAAGGGATTTGATCAGAGATGCTTTTCAATGCTTCGAGGTTAACTTCATAATGACATTATTGACCCATAGTCCAGTAATCACTGGCATACTAGTTATAAATGAAAAGGATATGGGAATCAGCCAAAAGAAGGGGTAAACAACTTAGGTAAACTCAACGAAGTCCGGCAAGATTTCGTGGGACATTTTGTTAAGAGAATAAAAGAATAAAACTGGTTAAAACTTGGCAATGTCCACTGGATTTATTGCAGGTACTACAAGTTTCAGCGCTTATGCGCCATCATCAGGTACCTGATGATGGCGCATAAGCGCTGAAATCGTAGTACCTGCAATAAATTCAGTGAACATTGCCAAGTTTTAACCAGTTTTATTCTTTTATTTTTTCAACTTATTGGTACTATAAGAGGCTATCTGATTCCATAACATTTTTCTTATTCTCTTCTACTTCTCTTCATTAACAAGTTTCTGTAGAGGAAGAGCTTAAATACTAAATATCCCCTAGATTTGTGACCTAATGTGGGGAAGCACTCATGGCACAACAAAAAAAAAGACTATGATTTATTAAATGATAATGTGAAATAAAGAAGTTATTTCACTCTAGAGAGGCCAGATCTGATGTACTGTATCAATCCATGTACCCTGCTCAACTTTTCTTTGGTAAATTGTAGTAGTCAAAGAGGACATGCAACCTCCACAAATTCCTTATCTCTCTGCCCTTCTAGGAAACCCTGAGGTCAGCTGCGCCCCTTGAAGCTCTGCTTGAGTTAGCTGGGGTAGTTTATAGTTTGCTTGCTTAATGTTCAAGGCCATCAATGGATACCACCCGGCTCAACACTCTCCAAAACCCCCTTTTCCCTGTACATCATGTTCATGTGTTCACAAATTATTTTTCAAGATGGGTCTCTAGTGGCCCATAGGACGTTAATGGGTTATACCTATGGTTTCAGTGGGGAAATATTGTATTAGCATTACTGAAGTATGTATTACACTATTTTGGACAAGTTTTTTCAATGTGTCATCTGTTTCTGGAAAAATGTCATGCATATAGAGATTGTTTTGCTTGTTTTCTCTGGTTTCACTACTTCGGGGGTATACTCAAGTTTAAGAAGGGGTGGTATGACTTTTGATGAATTGATCTTTGGTATCATTGATGCAAACTGTAATGTATCTCAACCCTAGTATCATTCATAACAGTAATATATCATGTATTGTTGACAACCACGATATCAATCAAGAGAATAGTATTTTGGGAGTGGTTGAGTAGTACTGACCATTTGGGGTGAAATTTGCTCACAGGGGAGATGGTCAGGGATGATTGTAGCCTGCATCGGAACTCATTTTCTCATATAAGACCCAAGGATGATTTTTGAGCGATTATTTCAGGAATTCCATCCTGTATGCCATCAAATATTGTTGTACCATTTACTGGTATCCTAAATTCATAGTAAATAAATAGGTCATTATATATTTATCCTTTGTTATATGCAGCTATCATTATTCTTGATAAACTTGGTGGTGCAATGCTTTGGGTAGCAGCCCCATAGCTACCCAGTGTGGCATCAAATCCATGGGACACCTACCAATGAAATCACATTCTGAAGCTGCTTCTACTGTTTTAAATACAACCACCCCTTAAATAATTGGGAATGTCAAAGCAATGTTGTACAGTGAGGGCACCCAAACTTCAATTTCTATTCTTTTCAACTTAATTAATCTATGAATTGATTTCAATCTCAAGTTTGGAAAATATACGCCTCACTCTGTTCTTTTATTAGGCACTGATGCCATTGATATTCTGTGTGGAAGAGTGATTCCTGTAAAACTGGGAATTATTGGTGTTGTAAACCGTTCTCAGCAGGATATTATGAACAACAAGGTGAGTGTTACTGGATGTGTGTGTACATGAACTGGTGTACTTTATTACTTGAAATGTTGTACTGAGTGACTTAAATTGTTCTTGTTTCAGACAATTCAAGAAGCCCTGAAAGATGAAGCAACCTTTCTGCAAAGAAAGTATCCTACATTAGCTAATAGAAATGGCACCTTGTATCTCGCAAAAACTCTAAATAGACTTCTTATGCATCATATACGAGATTGTCTACCTGACCTGAAGGTATAGCCTATTTGTTAGTGTTTTTATTTGCATGCATGGCTTTTAATGCTACTACTACTGTAGAGAGTGAATTTACCTTCCTATTTTAAGATGATCAAAAGGGAATATCTTTTGAGTTGCTTGGTGGAAACATTAATTAATCAATAAATAGATTTGTCCAATTATATTGGTGCAAGTCATTAAGTGACATTTTTCCCTTTCAGACTCGTATGAGTGTAATGGTATCCCAGTTCCAGTCTCTGCTACACTCATATGGTGATGATGTTTTGGATAAAAGTAGAACCCTCCTCCAAATTATAACCAAATTTGCATCTTCCTATTGTTCGACAATTGAAGGCACTGCTAAAAATATAGAAACAACTGAACTGTAAGTTCAAATTTATCTCTATAGTTGTTATTAGTTTTGTGTTCATTATCATTGTAGGTGTGGGCAGTTGAGCATGTTGTCACATTTGTTAGGAAAACCAAGATTGAAGTCTCTTTGAAGATTGAAGTCTTGATCCTAGGTGCACTATGTTTTTGGTTCTGAAATGGATTTGTTATGTCAAGGTTGTATATTTTTGTCCCCTGGCATAAGTATGATAATGTTCACGCTGGTTTAAAACTCTATATTTGGTGATAAACTTGTTGAGATGTTGTGTATCTTTAGTTTTTGGGCAAATTGGCCTCATAAGTGTTGCATATATCTCATGAATTCTGTTTTCTTGAAGTAATTTTTTTTGCCATCTGTAAAGTACACTTGAGTTGTATGCTCTAATCTTTGTCATTAATATTCATCCGAATAAATTTTACTCAATTTTAAATTAATGCCATTCTTAGTCCATCACTTGAGGTAGGAAATGAATTTAGAATTTAGAGATGGTATTAAATTTATTTGAACTGTCATTTCAGATGTGGAGGTGCTAGAATATGTTACATATTTCATGAATCCTTTGGTAAGGCTTTAGATTCCATACATCCTTTAGATGGCCTCACAAAAATGGATATTTTGACTGCCATAAGGAATGCCACTGGGCCAAGACCAGCATTATTTGTTCCAGAGGTATGTTAGTATCAGAGTAGAATGTAAAAATAATTTCTGTTGAATTATAATTTTTGCCTTTGTTCAGGAACTTTTTTCCTACTCCCGCTTTTATTAATACTTTTGATGAATGATCCAGGGCAATTTGAACCCAAATCATATTTGGGTGGCCTGCATTGAAAAAAATTTGGGGATCCTGTTTTATTGCCTGTAGACTGTGCTTGGATGGAAGAGGTCAATCAATGGCTACATGTGATCCATTTGAAGTGTTACCTGAGGCAATATGTTGTATTAGGAAAGGTCTCATTGACTCCAATCTCTGCAAAGCACTGTCTCTGCCGCTGTTTGATGGAATCATTCCTTTTTGTGTCTATGAAAACATTAAACAATTATTCCACATGGAATCTTTTTTCTTTAATTTCTGTGAAATTCCTAAGTGTACTTTCTCACTGTGATTCCATAAGTAGAGAATTCAAAAATGAAATCAGTTTTTTCTATTAGGCTCAGTTTTTTTGTGATTCTATGCTAATGCATTTTTCCAAAGATTCTTCAAAAAACTGAATATCGCTTATTGTGCAGTAGCTGATTCCCTAGCTCTGGAGGCATAATTGTTGACAAAAGTGTAAAATTATGCTCACGGAACTCTCAAACATGTCTCTGAAGTCACAAATCAATTTCCACTTCATCCTAACTCATAAATGAGAGCTGTGTGGCATTATTGCCAATGAATCATATCCAAGCATGGAAATTCAAAGGTTTTAGCCTGTATGTAGTGGAATGTCAATGTTTTGAAAAAAAGAACACATTGTAAGTCCACACCATAATTTACACTGTCAACTGCAGTTTCAGTTGTCTTGAACAATGATGCAAGAGCATTGAAAAGGTGGTCTACTGAAATTGTTGACGAAAGTGTCAAATTATGCTCACGGAATTCTCATACATGTCCCTGAAGTCACAAATAAATTTCCACTTCCTCCATCCCAACTCTTAAATGAGAGCTGTGTGGCATTATTGCCAATGAATCATGCTCGAGCATGGATATTCAAAGGAACATAGAATCATTGATATTCAAAGGTTTTAGCCTGTATGTAGTGGCATGTCAATGTTTTGAAAAAAGAACACACCATAATTTACTCTGTCAACTGCAGTTTCTGTTGTCTTGAACAATGATGCTAGAGCATTGAAAAGGTGGTCGACTGAATAAATTATCATGTGTGCTATGACTGGGGTGCCATTCCTCAGTTTCACTCTGTCTCGTGTCTGCTCTGCTTGTCTTATTCTTGGAATAAAACCAACCACTGGACACTTTCACTCAAATCATGCATTGAGTGAATCACGTGAAGGAAGAAATTTGAAGGGGAAGGGCCCTGGTGGGAAGGACCAAGGGGGAGACCTCCTGGGTCCCACCAAGTATTACTCTTTCACACTCCTGGCAGGATTAGTGATTTCTTAGAAGAAATGTTCAAAGAGTGAGTGATCCATATGTAGCAGAGGACCCTGGTTATAAGGGTCTAATGAGAGGAGGAGACAGGACAGACAGGTAGAGGACAGACAAGCTGGAGGATGAACATCAGAGGAACCGAGGAGGAAGTCTGTCTTTGGGTGTCGGACGAGTATAGGAGTTGTTTTTGTTGTGTTTGTTATAAAGCTTATGGTACAATGAAAAATAAAAAAAGTGATGATCCTTATGGCTTCAGTTTTCTTTCCTTTGATGGACCAAGTCTCAAGGTGAGTAAAAAGAATAGGTGGTCTTAGCTGAACGTGGTAACAATGGCCAATGAGTTGCATCACAGTATTCCCAAAACTTGCCGTTCTCCATTTGGTTGGCATTCGAATGTGACTTATGTGCTTTCAAATCAAACTGTAAGTTTGTATCCTCGGCATTTTATGGAGTTAAGTGTATAGGGGTGTTTATATGAACAATCCCAGGGAATAGGTGTAATGTGGCAATTAGTTCCTATAGTTTTGTAAAACTGCAAATTTGGTGGGTAGCAGCAGCATTTCCTATTTTAGACTCCTGTTTGAGGAAAATTTGGATTTAAGGATGTAAGAGCAATTCATTCATCCAAGTATTCTACCAGCTAATTGATAGGTTTTTGGACAGTTTTTACGTTACGTCCTAAGATCTGGCACATTGTTCTGTTTTCCCACTTATAGATGACCCGCCATTAGAAAGTGAGAGGAATTCATTTATTTATGTATTCTACCAGCTGATTGATAGGTTTTTGTTTTTTTTTTAACCCTCTCTTAAAGTCCTTAAATTACCTTCCTCTTCTTATTTTGTCCAGAATTCCTATCCTGTTTGTTGCTCTTCCTCACTTATCCAGTGTTCTGCCCTCTATTATTCTCTTCAACATTCCCTCTCCTTCTGGTATGCTCCTCCAAACCTCTGCCACAAGCTTCCTCTCCTTTCCAACCATATCGAAAACCTCTTTGTTAGTCTTTCTTGCCACCCTATCCATCCTTCTCCAAACCTCACTCTATCCATCCTTCTCCAAACTCACATCTCAAATGCCTCAAGTCTATGAATATCCTCTCTTTGCTATGACAAAGTCTCTCCCCTATGCGGTACGACACTCCATATCAGAGTTTTCACCAGCCTTTTTTTATGTTTCAACCCAGATCCCCCTCATCTGTTCCTTCCTCTTCAAAAATTCTTCTTTTGGCAAGCCATGGCAAGTTTGCATCCCAAGCCCCTACTGCTAAACCCATTCTCCTCAAAAATACTACTCAGATATGTAAAGTGCTTGACTTGTTCTGTTTTGTCCCCTTCAACCTTTATATTCATACCTGCTTTTTTGCTTCAAGAGAATTTTGTGACTTTTGTCTTTTTATGGCTTGTTTTCATCTCATACCTATCACACTTCTCCTCTAATGCATTCATAATTGACTGTAACTCTTTGGCTGACTGACAAAGCAATGCTTAGAATGTATAGCTATTGGATTTCCAACCGGGTGACGGTGGTTTTTGGCACCGACCTTTGGAAGGCGTAGTCTGACATCATCCTCAGGGTGACAACTTTGGCCAGGAGGGTGTCACTGTATATATGCTAACTAGTACGAGTACTTCGGGGAGGCGGAGGCCCAATTGAGGTCCTTTTGACCTCAATCCGCCTCATTGGTGTCGGCCTCGAAGGGGTTGTGGCTCGCTAACCTTCCCTTTCCTTCCCTTTCCTTCCCTTCCCTTTCCTTCCCTTCCCTTTCCTTCCCACTGCTTCCTTGCCTTGGATATAAGCTAGTAGCTTGAGTCCAAGGTGGAAGTTGAAATCCTGCAGCGAGAGCCGAAACACCTGTATATATGCTCTATGGAAGGGCTCCGCTTGCTTTTGATTGGCCCTCTTTTCCCTCTGTTTTTCGTATTAGACTTGTGATTGGTTTCCACTGCTTATCTGAAAACCTCTCTCTCTGCTGATGCTGTTTCTGTGGCTGTTGATTTCCGCAGCCTCCTTTACAATCCAGTCCCAATAACTTGGAGTACAGTGAAGTATCTCGGTCCCTTTGAAATTGATCCTGTGTCCATTCTCAAGGCTATGTTCCACTACTGTGGATTTATTGGGGTGGAAGAGTATGATGCACCTTTCATGTTCCTTCAAGTTTTGCTGATGTACACCTACCCACATTCACATGGGAATTGGTATATGCCTGGTATTTTTATACCCAAATTGTCCTTGGCGGTCCCCAGGATGTCTTTAAGTTTTCCTTTTTTCTTATGTATTGTTGTAATGTCGTATTTTGCCAGTATCCTGGAGATCTGGTTAGCTATCCTGGGGATAAAAAAAGGCCGACTCTACTCTTTGGTTTTTTTCTCTTCCGTTGTATTTCCATTCCTCTTCTTCAAGGCCCTTCTCAGGGCCATCTGGATATCTCTTTCTCCATATCCATTGGCAAGAAAGGTCCTCCTCAAATGCTTGATTTTGGCATCAAGGTTGTCTTTATCCGACACTGTTTTGGGTCTATGGAACAGGTTGATCATCATGCCTTTTTTTTGTGGCAGGTGGTGGCTACTTCTTCCATTGAGGCACAGGTCGGTGTGTGTGGGTTTTCGGTACACACTGTGTCCCGGGCTTCCATACTTCTTCTTCTCGATGAGGATGTCAGGAAAGGGTAGGCAGTTGTTGACTTTGGTTTCCATGGTGAACTTGATATCTGGATTGATACTGTTTATGTGGGCAAGGAACTCAGTCAGTGATTCAGGTCCATGAGGCCACACAATGAATGTGTCATCCACATACCCGAAGAAATATTTAGGACAAAGAGTGGCCGTTTCTAAATCTTGTTTATCGAAGTCCTCCGTAAGCAATTTGGCGATTGCTGGTAATAGAGGAGACCCCATGGGAACTCCTTCCACTTGCTCGTAGAACTGGCCATTGTACAGAAAGTACGTAGAGTTTACATGTTCAAACAGATCAACTGTTTTCTGGGTGAAAAGTGGCTTAAAAGTGGAAGAGTTGATTATATAGGGACCTTCATGAAGAGAGAGACAACATCAAAGCTCACCATAATGTCTCCCACATCCAGTCGAATGGTCTGTAGAGTCTTGACGAAGTCCGTAGAATTTCTCACATGGTGTGCACCCAAACCTACATGAGGAGCTAGTAAGTTGGCCAGATGCCTTGATAGCAAGTATGTGGGAGATCCAATTGCGCTCACTATGGGCCTTAGCAGGGTGCCCTCTTTGTGGATCTTAGGTAGTCCATATAACTTGGGGGAACTGGAGCTTGCGGTACTATACATTGGCTGTTCTCAGATTAGTCACCTCTACAGGGAGGGAATTCATTGCAGAGTTCATGACTTGCAGCAGTTATGGAGGGAGAACACCAGACACCTCAGCATTTCTCTTGTAGTGCAGGGACGAGGATATCATACTTGGATTTGTCACCATTACAGCCCCGGTGAAATCACCGTCAGCAGACCACATCACAAGAAGGGCCAGTTTGCGTTAGTGTGAGAAAGGATACATCAACACAGAAGTGCCTTGGACATGAATGGAAAATGTCTCATGATGCTCCTTTTAATCTAGTGGTCCGACTTTCACCCTTGGACTGGGACTTGGTTGATAGAGCAACTACAGCGATGGCTCCCTATATGGCTCTTGAGGGTCCATGACCATGAGACCAAGGAAGCCTGGGCTGTGTATTTGTCAGTGTGTTGACCTGGCCAGCTGAAGTTCAATGGTTCAGTTTGCACTCTACCTGAAAATTTTTAATGGGAATTTCAGAAAGTGATTATATCTAATGGTTGCCACTCACTTTTGCAATGTTCAGGTTCATGTTTTGATTTACTTTTTTGGGGCAGCTATTATATCCATGAATAAGTTATGATTTCATATAAGTGTTTTAAAATTGTCTCTCTAAAACAATGCTCATTTCATTTCATCAGGTCTCATTTGAACTTCTGGTGAAGAGGCAAATTCGTAGATTAGAAAAACCTTCATTGAGATGTGTCGAGTTAGTTCATGAAGAAATGCAGAGCATTATACTTCACTGTGGAACAGAAGTTCAGCAGGAGATGCTTCGCTTTCCCAGACTGTGTGATAGGATTGGTGATGTAGTTACCCAACTGCTAAGACATCGGTTGCCAACCACCAATGCTATGGTATGTATCCATCATGGAAGCATTGTAAAATATGTGTACTTTCTCCAACCATGTTCATACACTGCAATTCTTATTCTTGTCGTGAAAATATTTTAGGTGGAGAATCTGGTAGCTATAGAACTTGCATATATCAACACAAAGCATCCTGACTTTTATAAAGAAGCTGCCCTTGTCTCTTCTTTAATGAAAAATGCCCCTGAGGATGAAAGAACTCTACGAATTGTTAATAATAGAGTTGTTAATCCTGGCTCACCAGCTGTTACGATTGATGGTGATGGAGAGAAGCACACTCCCAAGGTATTATTCCTTAGTTAAAGAAAAGTTTGGTCTAATTTTTATTTTGAATATTGTATCATATTAAATCCAGTACCACATTCAAATTTATTTCTGACCATGGTTTCAGCTACTGGTTGCCATTTTCAAAACTCTGGTGCAGAGAGAGCTTTAGGCTTTATTCTTATTATCTTGTTTCACCCAGTTAGGCCTCAATCAGTCTCAATTATTATGCCAACAAATTCATTTGATTAAGTTTTTACACACTAATATCTTAAAAATTTGTTTATTTACCTCTAATGTCTTGTTTCAATGAGTAACCTTTCCTTCCAGAACCACCCATTGCTATCTCATGGAAGTGAAGGAACTCTGAATTCAGGAGGATGGCTCACAAATATCTTACCTGCCAATCGCATTGATAGTAAAAATCCATCTGTAGAAAATTCCCCTGTAGCTACCCCAGTACATTCTGGAGAAGCAAGCTACAAGGCACTACCTGAAAGAGCTGCCTTTAGTCATGAACCATCACATTCTTCATGTCCGAGGAAACTGTCTGAGAGAGAGCAGAGGGACTGTGATGTGATTGGTGAGATTGTTAATTCTGTTATGCATGCGGAATATATTATGATAGACCATTTTGCCAAGTATAATGCAGTAGTGTTCTAATCATCATTCACCTTTGGGATTATTTCAGTGGTTCATTTTGTATTGTAAGTTCAGTAAAAAATGAAGCTGAATCTTGTAATTTGTTGGTAAGAAGTTATCAGTTCACTTACATCTACATCTACGAAATACCGTGCAAGCCACCACTAGGGTGTGGGGCATGGGGTGATTCCACAACAGGCATGCAACACTTTTCCTAGTTGAAATCAGAGCCACACATGCTTTTGGCCTGCGCCCTGGATCCAGGGTGCAGGCCAAAAGCAGTCAGGATGACAAAATGCAGTCAGACTACAAACTAAGAGAGTGCTACCTAAATGAACATGCTTCCATGCAGTACAGAAGATCTCCACTTTATGACAATCCGTTTCACGGGAATGTTCATAAAGTGAATTCCATCCTAATGGGAACTACAGTAGAACCGCGATATAACGAACACGGATATAGCGAAATTTCGGTATTACGAAAGTCTTTCTGTGGTCCCGACGAAAGTTACATGTAAAAGTATATGACAGCGTCATTATTACGAAATTTCACAATTACGAAGGAGGTCAAAATTATTCAGTTTCCATATTAATTGCTAAATATATCTTGCATCGTATATTTTTTTGCTTTCTGATTCAGAAAATTCAGCCGATTTTTGCAATTCCATGGCTTAGAAAGCACTGCAGACGTGTACTGTTGATGGTTATTCGACTAAAATTTGTCAATTCTTCACAATTATCAATGAAGTTTCGTTTGTCAATGGCTTTGAGGTCCACTGAACCTTGAGGAAGTGAAGAGGTGGGAGAGGAAGTCGAGTGCACGGTTGTCATCGAGACAGCTAACATTTGCGGGATAATATCCAGCGAGAATAATTGGCTCCATTAACATCGACTTGGCAGCTTTGCAACACTTCCTCTTTTTCCCTTCCATGCATCTTTGATGAAAGTTCGAGGCAGTGGCTTAACTACTGCTTAGTGGCAGTGGCTGCTTATTGCAATGGAGCGAACCCGTACAGCCTATGGGGCCTGTCAAACTTTTGAAGAACTGCCCAAACTCCCATCCACCTTAGGGATGCATACCACTCTTTCGACATTGGACTGGAGTTCCCGCAGGATTCTCTCAGCAATGCGGGCTCTGAGAGCCACGGACTTGCTGGTGTTTTTAATCATCATAATAGGTGATCTATTCGAAGACGTCCTAACACTTGCTCTGAACTCCCCAAAAGGAAAGCTGAACTACAGAATGATGTCTATACTCTGAATAACTCAGCATTCTTAAATTCAGTAACAATGAACTTGTCCTTAACTTAAAGGAGTGAACTGATGGAGAAAATAAACCAAAATAAACTATTGCAAAGGTATTATAAGTTTAACAATCTTGACTATCACTTACTACTGCAATCTAGTTGCTACTATGAAAATTCAAATGAGACAAGGAGTTAATACTTCTACAAAATAGTTAAAACCCCTGATGTCACACCTGGAAAACTACTTACTATATAACAAGATAAACAAAAACTCAAACTCACTTGCACTACAAGACATTTTACCAAAGCAGTCTTCTTATCACTGCACAGAACTAGAAAATACGGCACAGGGAAGTGGGGACATAGTGCAGGCAGAAAAATGGGGCTACCTCTCTTGGGGGATAAACAGGTTCCAGGGTTTCCACTTAGTTACCACAATTTTATTTCCTACTAAACAATGGAGTGTACTTGCAAATGCAGTTGCTTGGAAAATAAATTTATTGCTATTGAAAATACTTTGTATAAAATCACAAAGATATGAAGATGTTTTCAGCTAATGGCATGAAACAGCTTGGGTCAAAACATGATATTTGTATATTTAAATTATTATGGTAACTTTGAGGTATATTGCCTTAAATGTCCTCAGTAATATACTTACAATTCACTTTTAGTAAAAACATTTTGACTGCTCAATGTGAAATCTTGAATCATCTGGCTTTATGCTTTTCAAGATACACTACATTGTAACATGACCACCTGAGATATTTAAGACTAACTGCCAGCTTCATGAAAACTGTTTTACGTAATTTACTTTTGTTGCTGGCAGTATGGGACTATTTCTTTCCCAATACGGCCGTCTCCAGTAAGGGTTGGTGCTTATTGTGCTCCAAAGTTTTCGACGTTAAGAGTGTTAATATTACATGTGACTAGAATTGCAGGGCTCAGTTTCATCTCCAGTTCATGAGTTTGAATATGCCTTAGCTAAACGCGTTAAATACCTGCTGTAATCTTGTCTATTATTTCCATCAGTGCACGGCTCGCTCTTCTCTCCAAGCTAGCAATGTAAACAACACATTGAATGATTTGATGAAATATCAGTTGGAACTCTCCCAAGCTTTCAACGAGCTAAAGAGTAACATTCTTACTTATGGTGACATCTTCAAATTGCAAATGGTGGAAACCAAACTTCTTTGGTAGGAAGTAAGGAAAACTAAACCATCCAACGATTTCTTTGTCAACTCTAAGCAAAATAAGAGGAAGAGTAAAAAAAGTGGCATTTGGTGGTGACTTTCTTGTCACAGCAGTTACAGTGTGAAAGATCAGGAATGGCTGTCCTCTGAAACCACAAATCCCCCTCCCTCCATGATTTCACCCAACTCCCTCAAGCCGGCCAAGAATGGCCAAACTATAACAGAGCCCAAATCCACTCCTGTCAAATCATCGCAAAATCGCATGTTGCAGCTTCTTCACCAATTGGGGTGAACTCTTCTACCAGCAAGCAAATTTTAAGTGATGAAGAAATTACTCCCGATATGGAAGCTGCTGACAAGGAAAATCGGGAAAACTAAACTGTCTTTCATTTGCGAAGGACTCTTAGGAAGAAGAAGATACTTGTCAAAGGAAGTGCCACTTCTGACTGTCCACTACTTGCCGGTCCATGGCCTGCCCTGGTATGATAGTTGAATATCCATGCATGGAATCTTGATCCCAATACCAAAGAGGAAGATGTAAAAATTCTCAATACAAAATGTGAAATCTCAATACAAAATTGGTAACTCATCAGAAGTTAAGGCTTTAAATACTGGGGGTAACTACTCATACTTCAAAATAACTTTCAATTTCAACCTAAAAAACATTGTTTAGAACCCAAGCATATGGCCGGAGGAGGCTTTAATCGGATGATTTTTGTTCAATAAGACAACTCCTAGGCAATATCAGACTTCGGGAAGTGGAGATGCCGACACAAGGATGTTGCAAACTAATGAATCTGGGGCTTTTCACAACATAAGAAGACATGGAGAGGATAAATATCTATGTCTAGCTACCCTAAATGTCCAATGTATTAGGAAAAAAGTGGATGAACTGGAGATGTACTTGCAGAATAATAGGTTTGAAGTACTCTGTCTCACTGAACACTGGTTAAAAGAGGAACAAAAACATATGTGTAATTTTAATGATTATGTACAGTGTGATGTGTTTTGTCGGCGGAAATGTAAAAGTGGTGGTGTAGCCATATATGTTGCAGAGGGTTTTAAGTATAAAATATTCAACCTCAGTGAGTGTAGCAGTGAAAAAGATAGTGAATTTACTGCCATCTATTTAGCAGAAGTTAACACAGTGGTTTCTGCTGTGTACAGATCACCTGATGGCGACTGTAGAAAGTTCTTTGAACCAATGGAGATGGTCTGCTTGAAGTTGGAACAAGTGAGAGGGAACATCATCATCTGTGGGGATATAAATTTAGATATTAATAACCATTCTAGAGATGTGATGTCACCCGAAATAAAGAGGGTCTTGATGTGCCCTGTTGTAGAATTTAAAAGACTAAACAGAATTTCAATGTACTAGGTTTAAGAATGGTCAATATATGTATTAGTATATGAAGCTAGATTAGGAAATGAAGCCTGCTTCACAAGGGGCATAAAAAGGGGGCTTCAGCACCACCCATTATATGCCATTGATGAATTTTTTAGATCAGACGTTTCAGATTTGACCTTTTTATGTTATTTACCATCACTTGTAAATGTTGTCAATTTTTGTACTGCAATATTTATTTTGTACAATTATCTATTATACTTGTTTGCAGTGAAAACTGTTTTGTGGCCAGGAATGTGTTTATGTTTATTATATGAATGGATGCAGGGATATATTTGTTTGCTGTTTTTGATTACTTGCAATTTAAATTGTGTATGTGTATTTTTATACAATTGACGAGATCTATTCCACGTAATGTTGGCTGAACGATTTCTCAAAATTATTATTATTATTCCCTTCCAGTCCCATTTTGAAATGCCTCAACCATGTGCTCTAATGGTAGTTTTTCTCCTTCTCATCTTACTCCTTTACATATCTTTATTCTCATTGCCAGATGTGAGGGTATCAGATTGTTTTCCTAATCACATTTCGAGGTGAATATTTTATTTTATGACGCCCTCTTATGCTGCAGGTATACATGATATGACCTCTTGTTACTGACCTATCAATTTGCATCCTGTGCTGCCAACTGTTACGTAAATGTCAACATTTCTGTTAGAAACTGTTTGAGCTCTGCTGGGTGCTGAAAATTAATATAGCCTCAATCAAAACTGGCAATGACTTTAACTGCCTCCTCTAGCAAAACAGTTGGCTATCACATCCAGGGATGCCATTTACATCAACGTTGCCAATAATACAGCAAATAAAGAGGTCTGTGATGACTTTGATAGAGATATTCAACTTGAATTTTTCCATATTCTAAGTTAGAATCGAAAGTTAAGATTGTTGTTTTATATTATTAAGTTTTGATTATTCCTGGAAAGAGTTGTGAAGATGGCCATCAAATGCAGCCTCATGACAGAGAATCTTAAATGCACTGAATTTTGAAAGAAGTAGAGAATTCAAGAAAGTTAGTTATATGTATGTGAACTGCAAATAATAGAAATTACATTGCAGAAGCTCTTCTTGGGGAAGTTTCACTATTCTTGGCTGCACAAATAATAAGCCTTTTGCCTTTAATAATATGTCGAGTTGTATGCTGGCCCTCGAGGTAGTTCTCTCAGAAGGGATCTGAGCTTGAGTAGAATAGTGAAAGTGGGCCTAGGGTATTACTATGCTTTGGTTTCTATTGTGTCATACTGGCGAAAATGTGCGAAAGCTGACTGGTAGAGCGATGTAGAGTGATAGCAGGTAAAGCTGAACGTGGTGCAGGCACTGCAAAGGCTAGTAACCTTGCATACTCTATTACAACTTACTCATAAGAGTCACAAATTACCCTCGGACGGCTGAAGCCACGATGGGCGGCGGAAGCTGAATAAGGTTGGTCCATCAAGACTTAGACATCAAGACATGGACTTAGCGATACGAACTGGACTATCGGTACTTGGAATGTGAGAAGAGTATATGGAAAGGAGCATGAGTTGTTGAATGAAATGAAAGTGAGAGGAATGGATGTTTTGTGTGTATGTGAAACTAAGCGCAAGGGGCGGGATGTTGTAAAAATAGATGGCGGTGGTCTGGCACTGTGGTCAGGAGTTGACGATAATGTACTCGGCAGTCAGTGTGTAGGACTCGTTCTTAATGAGAGGGCTAAGTTTCTAGTGAGGAAGTACAAGTTAGTATCACCTAGATTGCTCTGGGTTAGGATGTAAGTAGGTATTAGGAGAGTTGTGATTGTGGTGTGCTATGCACCAGCAGGTGGAGAGAGTGACAGTATGGAAGATGAGTTATGGGAAAAATTGAGAGAGATTTTGAATGAATGTGACCCTGGTGAGAGAGTAATTGTACTATGTGACATGAATGGCTGGGTTGGAGTGAGACGGGATACATCTGAGAGAGTGGTTGGGCCATTTGGTGACCCTCGAGTGAATGATAATGGTGAAAACTTAGTGAGTGTGTGCTTGGAAAAAGGATTATTTGTGTTGCATACATGGTTTAAACATAAGAGAATACATATGTATGCTTGGCAAAGGGGCGATTGTAAAAGCATGATCGATTTCGTTGTGTATGATGGGAGATTGAGGGAGTTTGTGGGGGACACAAGAGTGATGAGGGGTGCTGAATTGGAACAGACCTGTATATGGTACTCTTCAAAGTGAATCTGAGCAGAAAGTGGGTGCCAAGGAAGAATGTTGTTCGTAAGCAGTTCAGAGTCAAAGTGGAGAGGTTGCTAGACAGTGAGATAAGAATGCAGTATGGTTGCCTACTTGAGGATGCTCTATCCTTGAAGCAGAGAGAATGGGACGAGTATATCAGAGATGAGAATGTGAATGATGTGTGGGAGTGTTAAAAAGGAGTGATTGTAGAATGTGCTGAAAGCGTATGTGGGAAAGGAGTGGTAGGAAGAATGAAAGGTGATGCTTGGTAGAATAAAGAAGTGAAAATTGCAGTCAGGGAAAAGAAAGAGGCATACAAGAATATGATTCCTGCTGAATCTGAGGAAGAGCATACTAAGGCATGAGAGATTTACAGAAAGTAAAAGAGTAAATGCAAAATCATTGTCAAAGAGAGCAAAGGAAAAAAATGCATGTGGATGAAGCTAGCAAGGTGCAGAGCAATTTTGGAGGCAATAAAAAGCTGTTTTGGATAGGGTCAGGAATGAGTGGGTAATAAATGAATGTTGGTTAGATGCTCCAGTAATAGACATATAATAAAGGACCGTGCTTGGTTTGGCCATGTTGAGAGAATGGATGAGAGTTGAATAACGAAACAGATATATAAGAATGAAATGAATGTTGCGAGTGATAGAGGTAGGCTGAGAAAGTTGTAGTTGAATGTGGTTGAGGAAATTCTTAGTAGGAGGAATGTTAGGAGTCTTAAAAACAGGAGGGCGTGTATGAAGCTGTGTATGGGGTAAATGAGACAAAAGAGGTTCGCAAGGATAGGTCAGTATGGAGAAAATTATCAAAGCATTGTTAGGGTTACAAATGTTTATGAGTGAAACTTTGTGGCTGTGCCTACCCTGGAAGGGAACGGAGTGATTGGTATGTATGTATCTATAAAAAGCCTCTCTACTTTATAAATTAAGTATTCATTCCATGTACAACACAATTTGCTGACCATAAGCATCTTTGAATACCTAGAGGATATTTTTGTTTGGGGCCCCATATTTAACAGGGTGCAGGAAGCTTGGCTATGTACTTGTTATATCTTATGAATACAGAAATTAATCGGTATCTCACTGTTGTTCTTTTTGGTTTGAGATCTATAGAGGGTTTTTATATATTCTACTGCTCATTTTAATTTGTTTCTCCAGGTCTGCTAATCTATGTGTACCATACTATTCTCAGAATGTATTGTAATGTTCAATGGTATTTTGGATGTGCAGCTGTGGAGTACATTTGTCTCCAAATTTTTCTTGGAAAGTCTAATACATATATGGTTTATTATAATGAAGTGATGTTTCTGAGTATTGTCCAACATAGGAGTTTTTTAAATGAATGTGCTCTGTTCATGTTGATGTTTGTGTACATTATTATGCAGGCCTTTCTTGATTGTTAAATAATGGTATTTCTTTGTTTGTTATCTTTTATTCTAATGACAGCAACCTTGTAATATTCGTAATTATTTTTCATTCACAGAACGGCTGATCAAATCCTACTTCTATATAGTCAGGAAATCTATCCAAGATAGTGTCCCAAAAGCAGTGATGCATTTCCTTGTGAATTATGTAAAAGACAATTTGCAGTCAGAATTAGTTACTCATTTATACAAGCCTGATCAGTTGGATGAACTATTATATGAATCTGAGCACACAATTCAAAGAAGAAAAGAAGCGGCTGAAATGTTGAAGGTAAATGAATTAAAAAGATATTCAGTAGAAAGTAATAAAATTTAAAATGATAGGTTTAGAAACCATTTCTATATTTCCATTCCAATATTCAATACTTTATACCATTTTCATTATTTGTGGATTATGTTATGCATGAGACCTGTATTTATATGTTAAGCTATCAAGATTTTTGTGGGGCTTCTAGTAAGTACTGCTATTTCATAGATAGATTATTAATGCTATCCTTGCATGCATGCATTGCTTGACAATGACATTAACGTCTTGGGCTGACTTGCTGTTAATTGTATTTGATAAATTAGTTCCTGAGAACTAAAAAAAATATACCTTAATTACTTCGGAAAATGTTTCATTGACTTTCACATAGGGTTTCATAGACAAACACATAGGGTTTGTTCGAACAAGATTCTGAGTTCCCTCAGTGGGTCCTCTTGCTTTCCCTCTTGTATAGGATTTTAACTTCAGCATTGTGTAGACTTGTTGTATATTTTTTTAATACAGTAAATAATTTAATACTGATGGATGGTGGTGCTGGCCATTGGCTCTAGTATTTGATGGTAAATAGTTTGACATTTCTTAGTTACAATCCGAAAGTTACCATAACTTTTCAATTATAATATGCACCCACTATAACACTTTATTGCGAGTGCAATGTGAGAATTTACTTATTGCCATGTATAACACACAGTCGGCTTTTAGAGAACAGCATTCTATGCCATTGTCTGCCGTGCCATTCATCAACCGAAAGATTACTGCGCAAGCAGGAATGCTGCCGATGAATGGCTTTTCCCCTTGCTCTTACGTACACCATTGGTTTCTCAATATGACAATCTATTGGTAGTAGGTTCTTCCCCTCCAAATCTTCCATGTGTGTCTGTGGAAATATTTGTCAGTAAATGACAGAATTGCTACACTGTCACTAAAAAGTACCTGTCTGTATTCAATTAGCCTCACTTTTCATCCATTTGTGTCGGATTCTGTCCGATTGTGGGAATTAGATACTCTGTAATTTGAAGATGTTACATTTCTGTGAGATACTACATAAGAAATTTTGTTGCTGCCAGATGTTCAGCTATGATATAGGGAGAATAGACGTATAACTCGTGCCCCCAAACAACACCAGCGTTTATTTGTGTTAAATAGGTACGCAATAAAGTTTTTAATACTTAGCATTTTTTAATAAAAATCTATGGAATGGAAGGAAGGAATATTAGCCAAGTTCATATGTTAGGTAAACTGTCAGCCATGTCCGCCAAAAGGGCCAGCTACACTGTGACTCACAAGCTGCATGTTATTGAAGTGACAGAGAGTCTCGATAATCAGAAGGTTGCAAAAAAAATTGGCTTGAACGAGGAACGAATGTTCGTCAATGGAGAAAATCAAAGGACACACTTGGTCATCAAGCCAACTTATTAAACCACTACTTCGAAAGTGTATTCATTGCTGAAATTAAGTAAATATTGATTGTCGTTTTAAAAACAAGTTTCACAACAAAACAAAAAAAAAACATGATTTTCGTCGGTGATTTTAAGCTTTAAAAATGCCTGCAGGAATTTTGTACTTTTATGAACGCAGCCAATGGCTCACTATGGTAATTCTCAATTAAAGATGCTAGCAATCCATTTCCTGAACTAAAATTCTGTATTCAGTGTTTTCACGATCAAAATATTGTGTGAAAAGGCAGTGGTACTTCCAAATGAGGAATTGTTTTATGAAGTTTTCAAAATAAATCGCATTCTATAATATTTTATTGATGTCAGTGCAGTATTTCATAACCGAGAGGATTAAATGAGTGCAATATGCAAGAAGAGTTTACAAACTGGATAAACTCGTGAAATCATGAGCTTAACGGCTTGGAGGTTAATAAGAACAAGTGAGTCACCCCTTCCTCATTTCTGATATTCCTTTGAGTACCACTAGCAGATGAAGAATTTTCAACATTCCGCAACCCTACATTTGAAGAAGTCCCTGGAACAAAAATGTGGTGTTTTTAATATTAAGGTTCATAGCATGGAGGTATTGGTGGGCTACATTGGGCTTGCTGCATTCATCAAGAACAAGCCTACGTCAATCCCAATATTGAGTACCAATTTTAACAGCATTTTATTTTCTTTTCAGGCACTGCAGCGGGCAAACCACATAATAAGTGAAATAAGAGAAACTCATCTGTGGTAGAAACATGTTGCTATGTTTGTATTGTTTGCAACATAAACTCCATGTTGTATTGTGAGTGATAGTACTTCTTGAGGCATTGGTGCCAAAATATAGCGATAATGCCAAAGGAACTATTCTGTTAGAAGTTGTTGTAGTGCAAAGGAGTTTTGTGCTATAGTATAGTACATTGTATTCCGGAAATTCCTCAAATTTTTCTCACCCGAATCATAAGCATTTGGAGTCCATTAGTACTTAATGAAGATTTGTATAACTTATTATTTTAAATTGCTTGGAACCAATTGTTTTTTTAGATTGTTTTGTTTTTTTACCGTCTCAATGAATGTATGAAACTGAAGGGACAGCAGCTGCGAGTGCCTTTACTTTAATGCCTGTGGAATGAGTATGCTGGCAAAGTAATTATTCCAATTGTTTTTTTGCTCATTTGTTCCTTCTAATAGCTGTGAAAGTTGGCATCTTAGTTATTCAAAGTACCGAAGTAATGGCTTGGACCACCAGTATTATTATAAATTCTTATGGTCTGAATGACTTGTGTTGCCTTTTCTGTGAAGTTGGCTAGGTGTACTGTGCCACTATTGAAATGGCATAGCCATCTTTTTTATCTGGGATTATTTACATGGCTATCTCTAATGTTTTCATGGGTAAGTGGTATTCATGCTTCGAATTCCATTGAAACTCGACCTCTTACAACTTTTCTGTTGGTATTTGTATCACCTGATTTAAGGTAAATTTGGATGAAACTTCAAATGCATTGCTCTCTATGAAACTTGATACTTGTGTCAACATGTTGTAAGCTTGGAAACAGAGCTAATGTCTGATGCACATTGTTCATCTGATTTGCTCAAGTGAAATCCAGTTGATATAATTGGGTTGTGCTGAGCTACCATACGTATGGGTAACACTCATTAGTCTCCGGGGCATTACTGCAGCCTTACCATTTTTACTTAATGCTTTTCCAATGTGCTAGACTTGACTTTATTGTGGTAAAAAAATGAACACATTTTAAAATAATGTTTAAGTGGCACTTTTTCAGGGCACATAGTTTGGCTCTGTCTATAGCCCCATTGGTATTGTGATCTGTTACCATTATGGAAAAAATATTTGTATAACATAGAGGTTAAACTGTGATTGAATTCTTTGTTCTGTAAAGGATAAAGTGATTTGAAGTTATGTGATGTCATATTATCGTTTACACTGGATTTATTGTTCTTCATTGAAGGCTCAACTAAAATTTTCAAAAATAGATTGAAGTTGATTTATTCAAAATTTTGACTTGTCAATTACTTTGCTATGGACTCATGGAAATGAGATTTTGCATTAATGCTATCAGGGAATGTATCGTGAGGATATTTGCAATGTCATTTTTAAAATCTCTCTTTACTGAGCACTCTGAATATTATAAATCTGACAGCCTGTTGCCATACTTTCCTCCTCATTTACCCTATATTTTTCTTGTGGTTAAGTTCATAGATGAAGATATGAAGGCAATGCGGCTCAATTTCCATGTAAATATGCTAGATTGTAGAGTTACGTTTGTAAAAAAAATCATCTATTGCTGCATTCTGGGTTGCATCAAGTGTTCAAATACTGGAATTTTTGTGTTGATTTCAATTGTGAAGTGAATGAGAACTTATAATTCAAACCCATAATTGAGGACAAGGGTTGATTCTTTGCATTTCGAGTTCTTAAAATTCGTACCCAGAATTGCCTAAAATAACTAGCGTTAATAAACATCTAAATTCGCTCATTGCTTAGGTCTTGTCAGTAACTTGTCTGTTTTATCTTTGTCAATGATTTTTTATGTCAGTGGTAATAATGCTGACTCACCTTCATTTAGGATCCCTATAATTCGGATAGTTGTGGGTCTAATTTATTTTTATTAATTGAAATATTTGTTTACCTTATTCAATGATTCATTTATCTTAGAGGTTGCTTTGTTCCTGGAGACTAGCTGAAATTATACCAAATTATCAAGTTCAGCTCAGAACTTTAAGATAAGAAATAAGTCTCTGAGAGGCATATGGTGAAAATTCCATTACAAACATAAAGTCTCCAGGCCTCCTCATTGAAATAAAAAAAATTGTTCTTAGAAACATTCAATGGAACATTTAATTACTCTATTTTAAGTGGGTTACATAATGCAAAGGGTTGACCAGGCAAAGTTTTTTGGGTTATTAGCAGACTAATTGCCCTATGGTCTTCAAACCTTGATTAAGCTAGGTTTTACACCATTTTGACCCTTTAAGAAGTGCTATAGTTGTCAATAGTTGATTCATAGGAATCCAAATCAACTGTAAGAGTTCCCTTTAATTCTTCCAGCTTGAAACCTTTTCATTTATTGATAATTTTTGATTTTATCATTTTCATACGAAGATTAACTCATTTCAACTTATGACAAAGACATTCAAATATTTTTCTTGGACATCCATCCTTAATTGTCTATTCCTTGGGGATGATCATAATTTTCTTATCTTAAGAAAATGAAGAAGATATAATGCAAACCAAGGTGAGACACGAAAATACTGGCCAAAGAAGGAAATAGATTCGTCGAAGCTGTTGACATTGGACATTTAAAAAAATGGGATGAGCTGAAGAGGACAATCGCAGAAGTAAGTAAGGTAATGGTGAGTAAGATGGCCAGCACGAATTAGCCATGGGTAAGAAGAAAGTACAAGAATACCAGAAATGAAGAAGTGGCAACCCTCTTCAAGAAGCTAAGGAACCAAGTCAACAGAGAATGCAAGAAGGCTTGGGAGGATTGGGTCAAAAGCTGCTGCGAGGAAGTCAACGAAAACATGAAAGAGTTAAACACCAAAACAGCATACAAGCTAGTGAAGAAACACTTCAGAGAGAGGATAACGAGAACCAACAACATCAGAGATGTGGAAGGGGATATATTGATACAGGTTGTAGACATTGGGAATAGATGGAAGCAATACAGCAAAGAATTCTACCAAGGACTGATGCTGCTGTAAGAAAACTAATAAATAAAATGGAGTGACACATACTCTTTTGATGGACACTATCTCTGAGGTATCAATTACTGCATTACATGATAAATACCATAGTACAATTAACAATGAAACCTGCTCCCTGTTTCACTTCTCAGTATTTTACCTCACACCACAAAAATAACGCTCTAAATTACCCAAATAACATAAACATCCTTTGCATCAGATAACAGCATTTATAAACCACCCTGCGACACTATGCCCATCACCTCCATACAACACAGAAATACACATAAATCAACACCCCTCAAGAAATTTCAACAACCACAAACCCCAGTCTTTAAAACAATCAGTCCACCAAACATCTTTACAACCAGCAAACCTGCTTGTGGTGAATGTAACGTGCATGCACCTACTCTCCTCTGATGCGTCCAGACCTGCTCTGCTGTACTACACAGCACCTTGTGCATCGTGGCGAAACCCCATGGTACCTGCTTACTTTTGTGACTGTGGACCTGTAGACAGGGTTGGGTCAGTAGAATATTCTGTGTGGGAAATGCGTAATCTACCTGTATATTCTACCGTAGAATATGTAATGTAGAATATTGCTAATAGTTACATATTCTACGCGTAGAAAATTAATTTTACATATACTGCTAAAGAAGTGATTACGATTATTGGAAAATTTTATTTTAACAATGCACTAATACATTTAAATAATTAAACTTATATTTAGTGCATTTTCAACTTAAATAGTGTAATGGTTTATTTCTTTCTTTACAGAAATAAAATTAGTTTAACTTCACTAGAATAAAAAAACGTTCACGCTTCACTCCCATACATCCGCTCGTCGTTCTCTGCGGGTTCCTCACTTGTTATCATGGTGACTGCATAAATAAACAAACAACGCGGCCATCCGTGACTTATTGTATTATTACATTATTGTATTATGTACCACTACACTTGCCCCATTGAAAGATATGTTGAAACAAGGAGGAAACGGCCTCTTTCAAAGCCCTCAGACCCGTCTCCAAATCCCGCTGTGGCCCCAATGCCTTCCAGATCCTAGTCCCCTTTCTCACACCAAGCTTTCACCATGACCTCACCGAACATGAAATGAACTCCAAATTCGTGAAGCCAACAATACTTCCTTCAGCCCACCCTTCCACTCCTACACAAGTCCCTGTTCATATACAAACCCGCCACCATGCACCCGCACACACTTTCGCCCTTTTCCCCTTTTGCCTTTCATCGTGTCAGTTCCCAAAGTCCCTGGCACACCACTCACCATTTTTCCGGCCACTTAAATTCTCTCTATGTTCATTTCCACTCCCTCCATCAGGAATTCTCTTGGGGACTCATAAATGTTCAGCACCTTCCTCGAGTCCTCTGTCCCTCTTGTCTTGGCCTCCGACACTGTGGGTCTCAATAAGTGCCGTGCCGTGGTCCGTTTCCCAACACGCCTTGTCTCCGGTCCCTTGCCCTTCTCTGGCTTCCTTTGCTTGCAGTTCCCTCTCATCAGCTGGACTGTGTCCTTCACTCTCCCTCCGTCGCACGGACTCCCTTTCGTGATACGCATCTGGTACGTATCCATTCTTCGGTTTCCTGGATTGTGGGTAATATCCACCACTCATATATGGTCTCTCCCCTTCATTTTGCCTCTGCCATCGCTGCCTCCCATGCTGCTCCCGGGTAGCTTCCTCTCTCTCTCTCTTCCCAAGGTCTCTCCCGTCCAGTATTCCTTCGATCCGATGCGGTCATACTTCCCTAACAATGAGAGGAAATCAAGGAGCATCCTAACATTATGGGAAATCATCCCCGCGCTTACTTCTGGTCCATAATGGTGCCTTATCCTTTGTATCAGTTCATTATCGGCCATGGGTGGTCTCAACTCCTTCGCTGCCGCAATCCTGTCGCGTATTCCACCATAGTCTGATTGGTCGATGGGTTATATCTTCCCGTGTCCAACGCCCGTGGTATCTCCATTTGCTGCTCGTCCCCCCCATACTGTCCGAGGAACATCTCCTTGAAGGATTCCACGTCGGTGTGAAGGTGTAAGGTAGCCGCAAACCATTCGCCGGCCAGTCCGGTCATCCCTTGCCGCACAATTTTTAGCGCTTCTGCCTCCGATAATCGGTACATTTCCATATATTCTTCAAGATCCTTCATATATTTCGTTGGCCTCACTTCTCTTCTCCCATTAAAACTCGGGATCCTCAGTTGGATGGTCGACACTTGCATTCCACTGGGTGCACGGACATAGTCCTCTTAATTTGTGTGCGATTTCCCTTAGGGTGTCTTCGCTGATCTCTGCGTTTGCCTGTTGAGCCTGCTGGTCCACCTTCGCTGACAGTTCAATTAATTCTTTGTTTTCTTTCACCTTTTCTTGGGTCACTTCTATCTTCCTTCTATTCTCTTGAACCTTCTCTTTCATCCCATTTATCCCTTTCTCCACTCAGAACATCATCTGCTCTTGCCTCTCCGTGATTTCCACTTCTTGGGCTGAAAATGTCTCCCTACATTCTTCCCTAATTGTCTGCAAAGTTTCGTTAACCTCCGTTATCAGGTCCTCTTTCTGTTTTCTTAGCTCTTCTCTTAGTTCTTCGTCCCTCTTATTAGGCTCCTCATCTCTCTGCTTCTGTTTTCTTAGCTCTTCTCTTAGTTCTTCGTCCCTCTTCTTCTGCTCCTCATTTCTCTGCCTCTCTCGTTCTTTTTGTCCCTCCATTAGGCCCCTCAGCTCTTCCTGCATTTTCTTCTGTTCTTTACGTATCTCCATCAACATGGCCTGAATTCCGCTCTCGACTGGGCCCTCCATCTCAATTTCAAACTCATATGTCTCTGTATCTATACTCTCCTTCTCCACCAATAATCTTAAACGCTCTTTTTAGTTGAAATTCGCCCCTTGCACCGGTACTCCCCGTTCTTTTAAGATGCCCCCTTCTCAATTCCCCCTTCCTTAACTCATAGAGTTTTCTAGTGACTCCTACCATTTCGCTTCTATCCACTGAAACTTAAACTCAGGTTGCCCGTGATCCCTTCCTAATCGAGAAGTCGTGCCCTGCACATCTTGGCGCCAAAATGTAACAGTTTATTTATTTCTTTTCACAAATAAGATTGTTAGTTTGTTAGTTGGGGGAGCCTTCGTTAGGAGCTCGGGCACCTAGACCTTTAGTGGTCCTTTGTGCCTACCCCATTTTAACCTGCCTGCCACATGCAGACAGGGGACAAGAGCGCCACGGTAAAGGTATGAATGGTCACCCATCCAACCCTCGTCCGGGCCCAACATTGCTTAACTTCAGTGATCTTACGGGAACTGGTGTTTCACAAATAAACTAACACTTCCTCAGTTTAACTTCACAAGTATAAAAAAAATGTTCACGATTCACTCCTGTACGTCCGCTCATCGTTCACTGCGTGTCCCTCACTTGTTACCATGGTGACAGTGTAAACAAACAAACAACGCGGCCATCCACGACTTATTGTATATTGTATTATGTACGACTACAATAGTCTATTACAAGCCTATCATTGCTAGGCCTGCCAGGAAATCAATAACTCTCCAAGACTGAAATGTCTAAATGCCAAATTTTCCACAAATCAAAGCAATATTTTCTAGATTGATTGGTGTAGGCCTGAGTCATTTGTAGCCACTTCATATCATTTTTTTTAAATCTTCTATGGAAAGTACTTACAATTAGTTATGTATGCAGTAGGATAGACTTAGGATTATATTAACTGTTATTTTAATTGAAGTGAAATTATGTCCATTGTCACTAAGTGAAACATTATAGGAAGTATCTTACTGCACCTCTATCAAGGCCAAGAGAAAGTTACCATCAGAAAACAACTTAAGTGCTGTATGTTTACTTGTTGTTCCAGGGCTAACTGCTCTCTTTATTGCTGGTCAGTTCTCGTTCAGACAGAGGAAGGTATCTCTATTGTTTTATAACTACAATTATGATGTATTTTTGGGAGTTCTACGGAATGATTAGAGCATAATAAAATTAGAAAACGTCAAGAATAAGAATACAATAAAGCCACATGGAGAAAAGATTAGTCTCCAAGTTGTAAGATCAAAACAATAAAACTATAATTTTGGGTTAAGTCTCTCCTTTGACAAGTTGGCATTTAGTATTGTTTTATAGTATTAATTTTGGAGATGCTGTATAGGACAGTGTAGGCCTACTTAGTTTTTAATGCCTATCTTGAGTTATGTGGGATAGATAGATATTCAGCTGGAGACACTAGGACCATACATATATAAAGTTCCTTGAGCAGGCTTAAATGTTTTCGTTTCTAATTCTATGAACATAAATGATTGACACCCCCTTTTGAGGTGTAGGCCTACCTACCTAAAATCTCATCTAAATTATTAAAAAAATTATAAATAAATATTTAAGGAAGAGAAGGTGTGACACAGGTTATTTTGCTGCATTAAAGGGCCAGAGGTTAACATTTACCTTCGTTGTATGCTAGGTCAACATTTTGTAATCACCCTGGTTTCCTCCATCTGGGCGAGTCACAACTAATTATATTTAAATACTATAATTAAATAATAGAATTCATAAAATAATGATTTAGGAAGACTAACATTATTTGTTCAAGGTAATGTAATTTTGTACCCATGAAATCAATGTAATACTTTATCTTTTTATTTGTAATTTTCTACATTTTATTAAACATTATTTTACAGACAAAAATATAATCAACGTAATTTTCTACATAATCTATGCAATATTCTACATAATCTGCACTATTTTCTATGTATATGTAGAAAAATAATATTCTGCGTGTAATGACCCAACCCTACCTGTAGATGCTGTTCCCCCCTCACTATTAATTCCCACAAAACACTCAGTAAGAAAACTTTCCTTTGTTATGGTCCTACAATATTCGGATTATTGTGGTTACTCATGGCAGGCGGTCAACACAATGCCCCCCCATCCAATTCCTAGCTCAGCGTGGTTACTCGTTTGAAGCCATCTAAATAATTGAAAACCCATCGGCTCGTCTGCCCCTCCTTTTAAAGTTGCTCGCTGCGACCCATTGCTATCCTTCTGCAAGTTTCTTGTGTGTTCAAGATTTCTATGCATTGTTAAACTTACATAACATAAATAAATCGCATGGGTGTATACAAGGTCAGAATTTCCCAGTGAACACCAACAAACATGAGGGAATGCAACCTCTTTAATATACTAAAATATACTTGGAATACAGCATGAAACTATTGAAAATACATCATGACATGAACAAAACCTCCGCAGAATGAGAACATGCCACACCATTGTAAAACAAAACACCCAACCGCTGAGAACATATCGAACATGAAGTTCAACATGTCCAGAACCAGAATATGAGTACATTACAAAACCTTATAAACAACAAAAGCGTGGTTGACAAGAAAGATTAGGGCCCACTCATACTGAGAAGTGAATTTCATAGAACAGTGGAAGACCTTAAGAAAAGCAAAGTACCTGGAGAAGGCAATTTCAATGGAGAAATCATCAAAGTACTTGGAAATAAAGCCAAGGATATCCTGTAAGATATAATCAGAAATAACTATCACAGTGGAACACTTCCAGAGGATTTTCAAAGGAGCATAATGATTGCGATACCGAAGAAGACGAGGACTGAGAGATGTAAAGAGCACCAAACCTTGAGTCTAGTTCCACATGCATAAAAAATACTCTTGAGTAATAAGCCAAAGAATGGAAAGAAAATTTGCAGAAAACCACTTTGAATTTAGGAAGAACAGGGGTACCAGGGAGGCCATACTCTGCCTGACAGTAATCGTGGAGAAAACAATACATGTGAACAAGCCGTTGAATGCCACATTCATGGACCTGGAGAAAGCCTTCGATACTGAGTGGAACAAGATGTTCAGACTACTCAAGAATCTTGGAATGGATTGAGACAACAGAAGAATTATCTACCAAATATATAGACAGGAAGCAAGTCGTCACAATGCAAATGAGAGAGAGAGGTCAGATAGAAGCTGAAATTAACTAAGGAGTGAGACAAGGATGCAACCTTTCACCAGCACTGTTTAATATGTACTTGGAGGAGGCCATACCAGAAACAGAAGAAACTGGACTGAGCAGAATAAAGGTAAACTGAGAAGAAATAAACATGCTCAGCTTTGTGGATGATATTGCAGTTGTAGCTGGAAAACGTGATGATCTTCAAAGGTCACTAAATGTAATGGACCAAGTTCTCCAAGAATACAACATAGAAACAAGTAAGAGGAAGACCTAAATCCAAGTATATGGAAGAGAGAAGCTGAATGTAGAACTCACCCTGAGAGGAAAAAAAATAGAGCAAGTGGATTCCTTCTCCTATCTCAGAAGCGCCATCATGAGGGAAGGAAGAAGTACAATGGACAGCAAGTGGATGATAGCCTAAGCTAGGAATGTATTCACGTGAAAAAGAATCCTGCTGTACTCTAAGAAGATATGACAACAAACCAGGAAGCAGTATGTGAAAAAATTTGTGTGAAGCATAGCACTCTATGGATTGGAAGAATGGACCATTGGAAAAGCTGACCAGAACAAACTAGAAGCCTTTGAAACCTGGTGCTGGAGGAGGATGCTGAAGATAAAATGGACTGACAAAATAAGAAATGATGAAGTGTACAGAAGAGTTGAAGGGGAGAGGACCATATGGAATACCATGCAGAAAAGAAGAACAAGATGGATTAGACACACCCAGAGACATAATAGGTTTGTGAAGAATATAATTGAAGGTATAATACAGAGAAAAGTCCACAGTAGTGGGAGACTCAGGAATAAGTCAAGGACCAAAATAAAGAGGAAAATACATAGGAAGGGATACGAGGAGGTAAAGGAACTAGCATTTACAAGGTAGGGTGGAGGGCTGCAGACAACCAGACTTAGGATTGAACGATGGATGAGCAATGAAGTATCTGGCCATATAAACCAGGATATTCAACTTCAAATGCTATGGTTGAATTGAATGCATAAGAATGGGTAGCGTTACTACCTAAATCTTAATAATTCTTCTGAATCCAATTCTATTTCCTCTAGCTGAGTTTCATGCCACATCACCACCAAGGATGGTGCCTTTTTCGTACAAATGATGAATGTATGGACAGTTTGACTGGTGTATCAGGCTGTACCTATAGTTTTTCACGGATTTCTTAAAATTGACACCAACTTTCCCTGTTCATGAATGACCTATATGGACATTGACACATTTTTTATTAATATAAGTAAATGAGTCAAACTTCATCACTTTATAGAATCGCTTACATCTTGAGGAGTGTGAAGGTGTTAATGTAAATACAGTGAAACCTCTCATTAGTGGACGGCAGTTGTCCTCATGATTGTGTCAGTGAAAAGTCAAGAGGTTGGACCATCACAAAGATACATGACACTCAGCCTTGTTTTGTGGAATATGGTGATCTATCAATATCAGAAAGAAATTAATGGCTATGAAAAAGATTTTTCATAGAATTATAAATAAAAGAGATACATCAATTAAATAGTAACAAATTTGAACCTCAGAATTTATACAAACATTAAGGTATTCATGCAGTTTATAAAAGTCATTGATTTTTGCTCGCTTATTTTGTGTGCAATCTCAGGAAGATTGAGCATACTTTGTTATTCCTCAATAATGCCACATCATAACAAGCTTATCTTCCTCGGTGCTGAGCTTACAGCATATCACTCCTCATCAATCTTCTTCTAAAATAGGAAGGAGGGTAAAGGGAAAGATGGCAACGAGAATCAGGGTACCAGGGAAATACTGCACTGACTGACTGCTGTGAATCCAATTTATGGGAAGCGATGTTCAGGGAAGTTTCAAAGTACATTTGATTTTTAATAATCTTAAGTGTTATATTTTGTCTCCAAATGTTAAGAGAAACTCTTCTCAAGGGTTAAACTATGTTGTGGTGAAGGGCTTGTGTTCTCTATGGTAAGGAAATAAGGCCCATTAGGTTGGACATAAAGATGATTGAGAGGGAAGATAAAAATCACAGAGATGGCAATGGACGAGGTATTTGCAATAGTTAAATAGATAGAGGGCTACGAGACAGGAAAAGGTGGTAAGAGTAGACTACATACTGGCAGAGTTCCAATAGAGTAAGGGGGAGAGCTGAAGAGGAAAACATTTTACCCTAATTCAAAGGATTTATGAGGGTGGAGAGTTGCCAGATGACTTCATGAAGACAACACTATTTCCAACACCAAAGAAGCACAAGGAAAAAAATTGCGAGAACTGTAGGAAAATAAGCTTAATATCCCACATGGCCGAAGATTTCCTTAGCATTATATATAGAAGGCTGGAGAGCAAGGCTAACTAATTCTGGGGTGATGACCAGTTTGGATATAGGATAGGGACAAGAATGAGGTATGCTCACTATTGCCGTTGCTTCTTATAGTGTATTCAGAAGAAATGGTTAGGGAGCGATACACACACACATTGCTACCAAATATTTCAATGAATTCTTTGCATAAGTAAGTTATGCATGTGATTATCGGCCAGTGTTTTTGGAAAATAGCCATATAATAAATTTTTTAAAGAAAAATAAGTAAAGCAAAGGTGACCACACACTGAAAATAATTATAAAATACATAGACAATATACAGCAGAAAAAATCAGAACTTGGCAGAATCAATAAAGTCTTTGGCTGGAATAAAGGGTTGCCAAATTTTAATGACAAAACCAGAAATATCATTTAACCATTAAAATTTTATTAAACACCCAAGTTAAGTTTGGGTAATAATACAGTTAGTTCAATAATAAGGAGCTATAAATACGTAACACAAGTTGATCCAGTCTACTGAGGAAATAGATTTACCGATTACAAAAGTAAATGTACCCAAATATTTCAACCAAATGATCTTCATTGAGAACTAACTACATGAATTACAACTACATATTTGTACTAATATCAATAAAATGAATGCTACTATGAATTTTCTGTATGGAGCCCCCAGACTTTGCGTCAAGGGCATGCATTAGTCCTTCAAAAATATTACATCTACATGATACCCTGCGAGCCACCTCATGGGCGTGTGGCAGGGGGTGTTAGGTCACCAGCTGTGTAAAGGTGTAAGTTTTTGGAGATGGAATGGTGACATGTATTATAGGAGTGTATTTAGTGGAGCTCAATTTTTATTGTGGTTGCTTATTTTTCGCGGAAAGAATGAGTTCTTGTACCTATCTGTTCTGCACTGTATCTCTCTGATTTTATCGCTTCTGTCAGACCTAGAGTTGTAGTGAGGAGTCATGATAATATTCTCTATGTCGCTCAGAAAAATATCAGTTCTGAATTTATCAAGCAACCTAAGCCTAGCGTGTAGCCTCCAAGTCTCTAGGGGCTCCCACCTTAATCCCTCTAAAAGTTGCAAGATACTATATGTATGATTGTAGCAGTTTTTAACGAAGTGCACTGCTTTTACTTGTATTTTATTAATTTTTTTGGTTAACTCTATTTGACCAGGGTCCAAAATGCTCGCGGCATATTCAAGGTATGGCCTAACCAGAGCGAAGTAGTATCTATCTCTCTGACTTTTTCATCCGAGGACCTTCCTATCATACGTTTAACAAAACCTAGTTTCTTTAATGCTGCAGCACATATGTTCTGTATGTGTAATCCCCTCGATATATCAGAATTTAAGGTAATTCCAAGATATTTTATTGTATCTGAAGATTTTATGTTTACTCCACCCACAGTACAGATACAGCATTTTTGTAATGACTTTCGCAGGAAGTGAACTGCGGTGCATTTGTTGATATTTAATTCTAACCCCTATTCCTGGCACCACGAATGAAGGTCCAATGACAGAGCTTCAAAGTTCGTGTATTTGCTCATTTCACGGTAGATAACTGTATCGTCTGCAAATAATCTTATTTTACTGCTTACTATAGAACTAGGTCATTAATATAAATAATGAATAAAAGAGGGCTGATCACACTTCCTTGAGGAATGCCTGATGTGACTTTGACCATATCAGAGCTAAAACCATCAATAACTACTTTTTGTTTTCGATCACTGAGAAAGTCACTTATCCAATTCACTATTTTTCTATTAACTCTGCATGATTGCAATTTATAGTTTTTTGTGAGGAACCTTGTCAAATGTCTTCTTGAAATCCAGGAATATCGCGTCGACTTACTTAATCGATTCACTTGATTTTAGGTAATCATGAAGGAAGAGCACAAGTTGTGTTTTGCTGGACCTGCCCTTACGGAGGCCACGCTGACTGCTATGTAAGAAGTTACCATTATCCTGGAATGTCATAATATTACTAACGACAATGTGTTCAAGGATCTTGCATAAAAGTGATGTTAGCCATATAGGCCAGTAATTTCCTGGGTCACTTTTATTTCCTTTTTTGAATATCGGAGTGACGTTGGCTATTTTCCAGTCTTGGGGCACCCTGCCTTCGGATAATGATTTATTAAATATAATTTCTGAGAATGGTGCAATCTGTGGTGCTATCTCCATCACATTGAATTGTTATGTCAGCCATCTGCTCGGTAAAGTCAGGAATTTCTAAATTGTGTCATCCTAAGTGAATACACTTTCGAAGTAGTGCTTTAATAAATTGGCTTTGTCGATACTGTGACCACTTTGCCGTTTGTATCCAGTAAAGACTACTGTCGAAAACTATTGTAAGTCATCCATTACCTAGTGTTGGCTCCATAGGTTGTAGTCAACAAGTTATTTATGAGTTCAAAAATAATGTGTATTTATAGATTTTCCAAAAAGAAAGAGCTTCAGTCTCTCACTGCCATCAGCACTAGCTCCAACAAAACAGTGAGGTGAGCTTTCCTGTGTTTGTTCCCATGGCATGAATCCCCTTTGAAGTCTAGGGTCTTCTGTTGCTGTATATCATAAGAAAGATCTGCCCTGTCCTATGTAACATATTGTTTAAGAGCATACCGCCATCAACATGATTATGCAAGGTTGGACACTTCCAGTGAGAAACTGTTTCAGGATATATGCTTTCAGATTCACCACAGATGTTATTTTGGATATCACTGCACTGAATTTTGAAAAGGTCAATCCAGCCTAATGATGCTTTGAAGTCATCAATAGCTAGTCTAGCTGCTGTGTAAGGAGTCAGTTCTTTTAAGAAAATTCAACTTAATCAGTTTACTGTGCATTTGCAGAGCACATTTCACAGAACACACACACAATCCCAACTAAAATGCGATATAAAAATCACTATTAAATATTGTTTGCATTATGGCCGCTATTGTGAATGAAATAGTGTGAACTCTATCCGCAAGAAATAGCTTTTGTTTCAAAGAATAGAGAGTTATTCTTCGAAACAAGCATTACGAAAGCTATTTCTGGCAGATAGTGTTAACGCTATTTCATTCAGAATAGCAGCCCAAGTTTCCAGAATTACTGGGATTGTAATACTGACTTCAAGACAAAGGCCACAGTGTCATGATTTGGTCTCTACAACCTGTGCAAACAGGAATGTTGTCATTTCGCAAAATTTACAACAGCTCTAACAAATAAAGTTTATAAATTGAAACTTTCATAAATCACTACCAAAGATTGAGAGAATGTTGTATAAAATTCTGACAGCAATTGAACCTCACTATTTGGAAACCTCTAACATATGGACACCAACTTAAGGACTGTATTGATTCCCAGGCTGAGTGGTATGGAACTCTTCTGGGACAGACCCTCTCACATATGGACTCTCCCACTTCAGGATACTGAAACCTTTTTAAACGAATTTTCCCAGAAGGACATCTGTTAGATGGTTGATTCCAGAGGGTTGAGGTTCTTTCCAGGTAAATTTTGAGGCCATTGAGAAAAGGCCTACCCTTCAAGAATGAAAAGACTAGGTAGAAGATGAAGTATGGTGGTCAGTAGAAAGTGAAGGGAGGCTTAAGAAAAATGGGTGAATTCTCAGAATTGTTGATTCCAAAACCCAGGTGAATGTTATTGCAGTGCACGATATGAGCGGATGTTGTCCATGAACAAGGGGCAGAAGGGTATATTTGCATGGTGTTTTTATTCATTATCTTCTCCAGGTTGGTGGGTTTTTCCCTAATGAGTCAGTCAATGAATAGCGCAACAACATAAAGACCTGGAAATTGCCGCAGAACTTAAATTGGAAGATTTCAAGCCCATTTTAATTACAGGTAGTTCAACAAGTTTATAAGAAGACACAACACTGTGATGAAAGCAGTGTGAGCCACTGTGAGGGGATGCATCTGTAGTGTTTCCAGATGGTGTTACTGCCGGGGCTGTGAGACTTCCTGGATCACTGGAAAATTACACATCCAAGGATGTATTTTTAATGCAGATGAAAAGGGATTGTTTTCAGAGATTTGCCTCATAAATCTTTGGCCCTAAAATCTGAACCCAGCTCAGGTGGAAAGTAATCAAAATAGAGATTGCTGGTGCTGCTGTGCTCAAGCTGAACTGGGAAGCTTCTTTGGCCACAGGTGATTGGAAAAGCAGAAAAACCATGGTTGATTTAAGGTTTAAGTAAAGAATACTTACTTGTGATTTGGAAGCACAATAGAAAAGAGAGAATGACAGTCAAAATCATGTAAGTGTGGCAAAAGATGCTAGTTATGAAAATGGCAAAGGATAAGAGAAAGACTTAATTATTTGTTAACAATTTGTATATGGGGCAAATAGAGGAAAATCCTTTATACATTGCAAATATTTTAAATAATCACTTTGTAGAAGCCCCTGATAAACTATCTAACTTAAGTAGATGCTCGTCAAACAGTTACTCTAATTTTGTCAGAACCCCTGTATGTCCACAAATACTGTATCCCTTTTATTTATATCCAGTCACCCGTGCTGAGATTTTGGAAATTGGTTACTCCCTTGGTAATAAGTTGTCGTCAGGAATTGATGGAATTCCAGATAAGATAATTAAAGTTGCTCTTCCTTTTATAGCAGGCGTTTTAACATACCTATATAATATTTCATTACTAGAAGGTAAATTTCCGACTTTATTTAAAATCAGTAAGGTTAAACCCTTATTCAAGAAAGGAAATGCAAATGATGTCAATAATTATCGACCAATAAGTTTATTGTCTGGATTTTCAAAGATTTTTGAAACGATCATGCATAAAAGATTACTTAAATTTTTAAATGCAAATTCCATCATTGATGTAAACCAACATGGGTTCATAAAAAACAAATCTACCTCTTCTGCACTTTATGAATTTTTAACCAATACCCTGGATGCAATTGATAGAAAAAAAATAGCGATAGGAGTCTTCTTGGACTTAACAAAGGCTTTTGATATTGTAGATCATCAAATTTTACTAAGAAAGCTAGCAAATTATGGAATCATTGGTGCTGCTCATGACTGGTTAAATTCATATCCTAAGGACCGGCAACAGCTAGTAGAAGTTTCATATCTAACCCATGAATTGAAATATACCCAAGCTTTCTACTCGAAAAAAATGACAATAAAAAATGGGGTGCCACAGGGATCTATCCTTGGTCCTTTATTGTTTTTATTATATATAAATGATTTACCCAAAGCTATACCAGATGCAAACTCTGTGTTTTTTGCAGATGATACTAGCATATTATTTCAAGCTTCCAATATCACTAATATGATAGAAAAAATTAATAATGTAATGTTTAACCTTGAATTATGGCTCGATGAAAATAATCTTGCCTTAAATACTGAAAAAACAGTCTGCATGAATTTCAACAAAATTGAACCTCCACCAGTTAAACTTTACAATAATTTATCTTTTGTTGAAACAGTCTCTCTTTTAGGTATCCAAATAGATAGATCTTTAAAGTGGCACTCACACATTGACCTACTGTTGTCTAAATTAAGAAAAGTTATTTTTCAATTGCGATTTTTAAGAGCAAATACGTGTCCTGATATTCTTAAACGTGTATATTATTCAAATTTTCACTCTTTGTTGGCATATGGTATTATTCTCTGGGGAGGCTCAAGCCAAAGCAAATTTGTAATCAAATTACAAAAAAGGGCTATCAGAATAATATTAAATTTACCCAGAAGGGAATCTTGTAGGAGTTCTTTCTGCAATTTAAATATACTGCCAATGCCAGCACTGTATTTTTATAACTAATTTTGTTTATTAGAAAAAATATTTTAAATCTCGAGCTAAATCAAGATATCCATGCTTATAATACAAGAACTAAATGTAATATCCATGTTGAACACAGAAGGTGTGAGAGTAACAGCAAGGGTCCCTACCATCATGGTGTGAAATTGTTTAATAGTCTTCCTAATGTAATAAAAAGTGTTGAATCTATTTGTATTTTTAAAAGGAAACTCAAATCCTTTTTATTAGACACTCCAATTTATTCCCTCGAGGAATTTTATGACCATTGTAAAAACTTTGACTAGCACTTTTGTATATGATTTTTTACTTGTATGACATATTTGATATGATTGACAAGTTCATGTTTGACGAGTTCTATGTCTTTTGTAGACCTGATGGGACAATAAAGAATTATTATTATTATTATAACATATAAATTTGTATAATCGTTATAAATGTAACCATCACTTTTTCCCATCCAAACCTAACAAGTCCTGCACCTCTGAACCAGGGTGAGATAAATAGCTATATAATTAATCATAACAACCAGCTCCTTTAAAAGCACACGATAGCAAAAATCAACAATGGACATTTCATCAGAATGGGTGGAAGTCTTTAACCATTCTTGAGACTATTATTTGGATTGATAAAGTGTTCTAAACATCAACAGACAGTAATTCCTTCATCAAAGCAGGATTACCCAACATGTGCATGACATCTGAGGTAGATAATGATACTGGGATATAGGAAAAATTATGGGCACATGCTGGTAAAAGCATTGACTATGTGTCAATACAAATTTGATTACTGCGGATAATGAAGTGGGCACTGCACTCATTTTTGAGAATATTAATGATTGGTGATAGTAATGATAGTGAGCCTGAGGCCATAATCGAACATTTAACTGTGAATGCATATGGCAAAGCATTGTGTCACACCAAACATAAAAAAAATTGCATTGCAAAATGCAATAGTGATGCATTAAGAGCGTTGTTGGATTGACAGGTGAGTTCTGAGAAAGATTTTATGTTAAGAAAAATAAACAAACATCAAAACTTTTTCAATTAAATGAATATATAAAAAATTTTCATAATGTCCTACATTGAAATTTGTCACTATTATAGAGGATACATCTGTTTATTTTATAAATCTGTGAAAAGCCTTCTCCATAGCCATTAATCCCTTTCTGATATTGATAGATCATCATATTCTATAAAAATGAGTGTTATGTACCCTTGTGATAGCCCCACCTTTTACTTATGGACACCTATCTCACAAAGACACATTCATGAAGATAACTGGTGTATGCGAGAGGTTTTTACTGTACATTTGAGTCAATTATTCTGATGATAAATCATATATACTCAAGGCAGTGGACGCAATTTAACCTTCACCTATGGCTCAGTATACACAGCTACACATCTAGTACGTAGTTTAATAACTCCATGGATAGACAAGTGTCTGATGAGGGGCCTGGGTTCTCCTCTTGGTAGTAGTGTTAATATTTCCTAGGCAATCAGACTCCCACTTAAGGTGCCTTTAGAGGAGTAGCTTGAATAAAATAGGTTTTCCATCCATTTCTGGGGCCTAAAATAGCTGTGCCCTTTCAGTCTTATGCATAGCAAAGTTAACGCCAGGATTGAACTAACCAACCCCTTTGCCCCACCCTTCCACACAAGGGTGCACAGGCTCAATTATGCATCCTCCCCCTAATACTATATTTGGAAGCTTACTAACTCGTAATGCACAGTATTTAATTGAAAAGAGGGGCCAAAAACGTATTGGTAGTAAAAATCTCCAAAATTTTGATTTTGGCTCGGTCTAGAGGTAGTTGCTGTGATGTCGCTTATCTACAGATGACTCCCACTTCCTGTGACTATTGTGCATTACCATAGCCTACATATATATACCTTTGAATGCTTTCTCTAGAATGGTGAAGGGCTGTCTATGAATCCAGACAGGAATAGGTAGCAAACTAAGTTTGTCCTTCAAAATATGCGAGAGGGTGGCAAGATTAGGTTTCAGCACTTAACTTCAACCATGCAACAAATTCAATGGCCTCATGACGTATTCCACTTTCCATTTCTACTCTGGAGCATGTAGTATTAAATGATATGAATGCCAACTGTTTTCTCCCAGTTTTTAAGATTTAACAAAGCTTGTAATCAGGGATTCAACACTGATTGAGGCGTGTTTTAACCCACTCGCCAGGCATTATTAATTGCGGTGAAATTAATTGAAAAGGAAGAGCCCTCGCAAATAGTTCCATATGTCTGCAGTCTGGGTAGTAATCTGAAACATCACTGCAGGCATTTCTTCTCGAGTTTAAAACTTATATGTACTTAAGTTATGAGGCACGTTACTACGTAGCTCGTGAACGGCGTGCAAAGCTTATACATTTCGAGAAAGGAGCGAATTTCTCCCAAACCATGAATGCCCACTTCTCCTGAAAATATGACGATGTGGTAATAGCAGTTTTGGTAGCGGCTCACCGGCTCTTTATCTACCAGCTGTTATCATTAAATTTCGTGGATACCTCAACCTAACGGGTAACTTGCAATTTTCTACTATCCACTTAACCATTCAAGGTCAATCTCTGAGCCTCCCCGGCTAGAACCAACTAGAACATGGTAACGGATAATATGCATGTACGCCGAAAGTTTTGCGGATTCGGATTGAGTGAAGACACAGGAAGAGAGGTTCATGCTCAGCTGTTATATTACGAATGAAATCCTTGGCCTAAAGTCGAAAATTGTAACTTAATTATTGAAATCAACTGGCAAAATAAACACGAGTGCGAAATGTACGGAGTATGCCTGAAAAACAGGATGGAGCAAACAATGATCAATCAGTATGTGATTATCGTTCTCAGTCAAAACCAATATGCCACCAAGCTGGTTCTTTCAGAACACATGGTTAAGATTAATGATGAAGCTATTCCAGACTGTAACTCGCCAACTTGTACAACCTCGGCAAAAATTGCTGACAAGAAACATAGTGATTAGTTTTTATTTAACCCAGGCTACACACACCTAACCAAATTAATGCTAAAATTGTTTAATGGCAACAAGTAGTCACTAAATGCGAAGGGTAAACCGGAGGGCGAAATGCAACAGACCTGAGCGTGAAGGCATAGTAAAGTTCGACTCAAGTATTATTGTCATTTACGCAGTAAAATTTGATATGAAATAGCTCATGCGGCTGTGATTATAACGCTATTCTATGATCAGACCATGTTAACCTAAATCCTCGACCTATCATTAAATTTCCAAGGAATATTGTACGTACTGCAAGGCAATTCGGAGAATTTGCGGTTAATACCCCATCTTTCGGCACAATTGATTTTGAAGGCTTTGACACTAGGCGCACCCAAACGCATTTGTTTGTGAATAAGTTTCGTCGGTAAATAGAAATGGTGGGAAGATTTCTGTCATAGAAACGTGTTGGAAAAACTACGACACGGAAGAAGATTCGATTAAGCTGTTTCAAACTTGCTTGCCGGGCATGTCTGGCGTCGTACACCCCCCGAAGCTTTGCTCGCGTTACATGCACACTTCTCCAAGAAGCAAAAAGAGGTACTCCATTTTCTCAAAATATTTCATGAAATCAGTAAACATATGTGACTGAGATGTATGCGCAAACGACACCGCTGATAGACTGTGTTAATGATGTGCTGTTTATGTGTATAAATATCCTGCGTCAAGCTGCTGTCGTTTTGCCGGCTAATTTTTATCCATTCCGAATCCGTTGGGTTAGTTGAATTCCGTGTCCTTTTCATGTAATACGTAAGATTACAACTGAGTATTGTTTATTCGGGTGGAGACTTGAATTTTTTAAGTTAAATATCAAGCTTTTTTACAATAAATGTTCCAATGCATCGCCATCTCATAATTCTGTGCGCCTTTAAGTTAACTGTCATCGTGCATTTTTTTCTTCCTTTTATCAGAATTCGAAGTGGCTGGTTGTTGTCGTTACCTCTTGACCGTGTTGTCTAAATGTGACCTCAGTGTAATTATTCTAGATTAGCGAAAATGTGATGGGTGATAGGTGATTGATGAGCTTACATCTTGAATAAAGTGTTATACTGTGAATAAATGCTCGCTTTCGACCATTCTTGTGAATGTGATGAGAAAATGTGTAATGAGGTTTACATTTATTGTCATTTTTGGCGGGCAGGCAGATGACTACCAATAGTCCCACCACTTACCAAAGAATTCTACAAGCAACGAGAGAAGGAGATCTTGAAAATTTACGGTCACTCATAACTGCCGCAGGAACTACTCTTCATTGGGCTGATTGCAAGTACAAGAAATCTGGAGACACCCCTCTTCATGTAGCTGCCAGAGAGGGACACCTTCATGTTTTAAGGTATGTGTAGAATAATGCTGCTGCTTTTATGTAAAAAAAATTGTACCGTTCATCTTGCCTGACCGATAGCGCTAGTTTTCAGGAATCATTTCCCATAAAGGTCTCCTAAAATATGTTTGTCTGCGTGACAACATTATTTATCAATTGTGAATGCAGTCTGTCATTTTCGTCAGACTTGTAGTTTGAATGATTTTTGTGCGAAATCACGTCTTGCAACTCTATGCTTTATTATTTTAAGAATGTTTCTTTCTTCTTTTTTTCCTGTCAGGATTATTTGGGGTAAAGGGATATTTTTTAGTTTTATGTGCAATTTATTGTAACAGTGTATGATTACAATATACTTGTGGCCCAAGTTAAGGACTCCCTTTCATACTTTTGCTTTTTGTCATCTTATTCATGTTAATTTGTCCAATTTGGGTTATAAATGTACGTCATTTGTACTATTCATATGCTTCCTCTGTAAATTTAGGAACTGGCCATTTTTGTATTTGCGTCTGCTTTAAACCATAGTTTAATCACCATGAACAGAAGTTGTGTATACATTTAAATTAGTATGTTGATGTCTGCTGCACCGACAGGATTTAACCATTAATCTAAGAAATACGAGAAGAGACATGCAATCGCAATACAATAATGTAGTTTCAATTAGTTTTAGGGAACATTCTTTGTTTAATTAAAATTGATTAGGCTGTAAATATTGGAACCTATTGACTTGTTATACTTTATCATGTGAGTCCTTACTAGGAGACGTTTGGCCCTTGTGCAAGAATTTATGGGTCCTGTTTTCTCTGCCCGTGCTGAAGTTAGCTGTGGTTTGAATTACTAATGCTGTAATTATTTCTGACTAAATTAAATTTTAAAAGAGTATTAAAAAAATCGACAATTTTTGGGTAATGCTACTTCCCAGTCCAGATTCCCCAAGGTTTGAAAATGTTAGGACCTAGGAAATCCTAAGCATAGTGTTTCTTTCCTCCATCCGATCTGTGAGTAATTTTCTGTTGAAATATAAGCACATACTAGTACACAATGGTGTCAGCTCTTTGATTATGGTCAAACACTGCTGTTTGTAGCACTTTAGGGGGAGGAACATGAGAATACAGACCCTCAAATATTTTGATTTCCTGTCAGTGTAGTTCGAGATACAGCATTAGTTGGATGATTGATGGCTTTTCTCTGTTAAATTTTTATGCACGTTCCATTTTATCCTGTTCATCTCACATGATCCATGTTTTTTTAACATGACTCCTGAGTGTGGGTTTTGGCAGGCACTGTAGCACTAGCTGATGAGCTGTAATGTGTTGAAGTCCCAAATACAAATGCTTGCACTTCTGTAATATTAACCTACTGTGGGCCCCTGCTTTGATCAGTGCTCATTACGTTGGATTCGCCTTAAGTCTCACTATGTTGGGTCCGCCTCTTGAAAATCATAAGTCATCATCAGAAACTTGTACTGTGATGCATGTGTCTTCTCGTGTATCTCAGATTAATTGTAAATGCAATCCTATGTGTGAAGCAGGCATCAACATACATTTTTCCTTATTTTATATTCATTATTCTGCTTAGATTTGTGGGAATTATAGTCCTAACATCATGCAGTTAAATTGCCTTTGGGAATCTCTAATAATACCTGTTGTGTTGCGGCAAGTTTCTTCAAATTTCTTTGGTATGAAATGGTCTCCCTCTCAGTTAAAACCTTCAATCAGCTCCACGATATTTTGGTTCTGTTGGTATTGTGTGTTGTCAATATTGTCAGGTTGATTTTTGATAAATTAAGACTGATATTGTTTTTGAGGAGTATATGTGTGATAAAAACAAAACATACAATATAATATGCATACTTATGTCTGAAACCAGAAATGCTCCAATTATCATTTATTTTAACAAGAGTTTGATAAACTTTGTTTTTTTTGTTAAACTCTTTGTTTGTTAAACTGTTAAAAAGAAGTTGTTTGTTTAACAAACTTAAAAAAAAGTTCGTTAAACTCTTGTTAAAAGAGTTTAACAAAATCTTATTAAAGGGCAGCTTTTGCATTTCATTATTACATTTATCATCTGTAATCCACTGGTCCAAATAGTTATTTGTAATGAAATATGATCCACTGTGATTCCTAACTAGTTGCCATCTGTGTCCTTGGCCTCTTTTGGTCAGACCATGCTCACAATTAGTATTGGAGAAGACGAAATTGTATACATTTGTGATATCCATTATTATGCACATATGTAATTAATTGGGGACTATTGAAGAAAACGAACAAACATTTGCACCCAGCAAATTCTATGACGATGATTGAAACTAGTTGGAATGCGAAATGGACATGATCAGTAGGTATTTGGTTTTATTCCACATCGTAGCAGACTATATTTAAGGCATTCTTGACATATGTCCATTTGTGATAAACAGGGACATATATAGGCTTTGGAACTGTCATTTATACACTGGAGTTTCCCCAACGACACTTGAATGTAGTTTTCATGTGAAATGGGAGGTTTTCTGTAAGTATTAGGTTTCCAATGGCATTGAAGCAGACGATGCTTTAGGCATGTGTTATTTTCTCTATTGCTACGAACTGTCATGAATTGAAGACTCAAGGCAAGCATTATTTTAAGGTACAAAGGTTAACACTTTCAAGTCTATGCCTATATGTTATATGGACTAAGTTCCTTTTCCATGCCGACTATGCCCGTATCTGTTATGTTCATCCATTTTTTCTGTCTTGTAAGATGTTTTTGTGTGGGATTTGGTTTTATTCTCCACAGATGTGTTTCTTTGTATCATTTACTAGCTTCAGAGTTTCGGAAAGAAAAAAACAAGAAACTATAGCTCAGTCTTAAAGAAACAACATTATTGTTTTAAAATTCTTTACAAATAATTTCAGAAAACAATAAAAAAAAGGCAGTCCATGAGAGTTCAGCACTTGAAATTCGGTCAGACCTGAAAGTGTTAATATTAATACATGAATACATTTCATGTGTTATATTAGCTCCTGGGTCCTGTTTTTGAAAAATTTGCACCGCTAAAATACATGGAGTTAAGGGAAGAAGGCAATGTATTCATTGTTAGAACATGGCTAAATGTACAAGCTGGTGGCTTCATCTTTCTCATGTAAGATTATCCCTGTGGAGTGAATATTTCTTAGGTTCCCCATACCCAGTGCATTTAGCCTATTTTCATGCCTGTCGAAGTATATTCTGGGTACACTGTCATTCAAATACATGGGAAGGAGAACACTTAGTGCATACCACATGTACTTCCCATCGGTGGGTCAACAGTTATGTAGTTCTCCATGTACTTCATTTAGAAGGGATTCTGATATGAGTAGAAGAGGTAAAGTGAGCCTAGTGTTTTACTAGACTTTGGTTTCTTTTGTGGCATGCTCATGAAAAAGTACCAAAACTTATGTTTAGGGCTCCACGACCATTTGCAAGAAAAGTTGCATGTGGTCGGGGCACTGCAAAGGCTGGTACTCTATTCAACTCACTTCTAACAGTCAGGGATAAAAAAAGATAAAAAATTATTTAGTTTGACTTGGATGCCACCAATCCATCATTGTTCTAGGGAAAATTCAAGGCGCTTTTGAAGACTAGATGTTTATCTCTTATACCCTTTGACAAAATGTTTTGGATTCAGAGTTATTTTTTCTATGCAAACCATTCGTCTGCTGTTCTAATAAATTATGCTAGTGTCTCTTCATCCCCAGTTTGTTATTTTATTATCACACTTTATTTTAAATGTGGATCAAGGTGTTAGGCTAATGATGGTCTAAGGTTGTCCAGTACATTAAGTTGCTTTATGATGATTCAACATTTTATTTCCTTTGTTTAGGCATGCAGTGATTTCTCATATACCTATCCCTTGATGAAGTGCTCACTCTAGTTTTTCTTACCTCACTGGCTATGTAGGTTCCTATACACATGGCAGTACAAACACATGTGTAATAAAGTCTTCTGAATTGCATTCTCAAGCCTATTCACTTACCAAGTGTATTCATTCACCCATTTCTAGTTCCATCTCCCCATTTTATCGTAGTGTTGAAGGATAAATTTTGCCTGAAAGGGCAGATACTTTACTTTTGGAGGTTTATATGATATGTGAAGCATTTTGAGTGGTCATACATTTTTGAGGTGTTGCCTGGAACTTATTCGAATATTATACTCAAAGTTCAAAGCATGACAACAATGGAAATAAAGTACGAGCAACAGAATAATATGCGGCATAAAAAGTGATGATAAAGCACAACACTTACCAGTTGAACAAAAGGCTTTAAGATTCCTTTGGAATCATCAATTTCAAGTTGCAAATGTTCTCTATCTATGTGAACTCACATTACGTTGTCTTCATTAGAAACAATTCCCATGACATGTAAGTAGGCACTCCTATGAAAACTTAGCAATTAGATGCCATGTGGGCTTTTGACAAATGATGCACTTGAGTGAATTTCCTCATGGACAGGGATCTACATGAAATAACTTCGGGGGTTTACATTGCTGGTACTAATGACAAACTTTGATTTACAAGCATAATGAAAATGACATAAGAAAACTTGCCCCTTTTGAGGCACAAGGTTCGGTATTTCGGGAACAATTTTAGATATACCCCATGTGATTACACATCATGAATATAATTATTTTTTAATTAATATGAAATACTGATTAATGGTACAATCAGCTTCGACTGATTTACTGTGAATATATTTCAAATAATTGTTTGAAATATGAATAACCCTGAGCAGAGTCAAATGATCCTGGTATAATTTCAAATGGCCTTTTGAACAAGTGTTATGGCGGCCATTCCAGCAGCATAATTTTTAATACAATTCCAAAATATCCACAAAATGAAATAAGAGGAAAGAAAACAATCAGTATTATGCCATGCTTACAGATGCATTGAATATAGACACAGGTCTACATTTATTTACATCAATTTATTTAACCCTCTCAAATCTGCCCAATGAAATCACGTTATTTGACCCCTGGACGGCTTTGTTTTTTTTACAGAGGACGTTATTATCGATGTCAAATAACCTAGGAAAAATAATGAAAAAATTTTTAAAGCTTTAATTTTTTAATTATATGCATTTTATGTAGAGTATTTGAATTTTGGCTCTATTAACTCAATGTGTCGGTACATTTGCGCATGTGTGACGTGATGTCATGTCACCAGTCCCCTGGACTAGCCGTGTAATGTGGGTTGCATATGCTAACCATGCCAATTCTGTGCTGTATCTTCACATATTGTGTTTAGTTAGCAAATATCAATAAACTGATGCAGCAATCACAGTTTATAGTGTTATCGATGGTCAATCCTCATTATTTTATGAATAAAATTGTGAAATATTGTTAAGCTGAAGTGAAAATTTTGGAATGCTAAACTCTCATATCTTTTCATTTGGTAGCATTTGAGAAACATGCATAATTTAGTACCTTGTAGTATGGATAGTATATTAAAATTCTTTGTATATTGAGGCCTTAGATGAGGGAAGAAAATAGGCAAATTATGTTGTCTGTTGCAGAATTGATCTCCTCGTCGTTGTGCTTGTTTTCATATGGGTCTGACGTAAGGATTTAAAAAAAAATAACTCAGCTCCATCTTTTCCGGCTCACTATCTTTAGAGATGCACATCCTAAAAACCAATATTTTTCTAGATTCAACGAAAGCCTTCTCACCCCGAGGCCCACTCATAGGTGTGAGACTTCCTTTAGTTTTTATAGTGGTGGAGTGAGGCATTCCATAGCTGGGAGTAAATATAGCAGCAGATATATAGGTATATGTCCATGGTGAGCTGTTACACACAGTGGAACAAGATGTGGCATTAGCCTACAAGAAAAGAATGGATTACATTGGAATACTCTTTTACTTTCAACCGTATCACAATTAACCCACCTTATTACATGATGGCAAGAATTCAGGAAAAAGATGCCAGTTGCTCATCAGGAGAGCTTATAAATACAAACATAATGGTGAATATGGCAAAGCCTACCATAATTATGGTATTTCAACTGTTCGAATATTTCTATAGTATTAGCTGTAGGAGATGTATGTATATTGCCATTTAATACTTCTTTAAAACATGACATTGACATCATCACTGCTTGGAAATGTCATATTGATGTGGGCCATGATAAAAGTTTATACCAAACTATCAACTGAAAAAAATGTGACTGATGAAAATGACTAAAATGGAACTTTCAGTGATCCAAACAAAACAGGTAAATAGTTAAGTTCATAATTTGCAAACCATGTAAAAACTCTCAAAAGAAATTTTGGAACTGCTGTATGAGAAAATGCCGTAACATTTCATCCCCAGAGCCTTGATATAAATGGTATTAATTCCAGAACAGTTAAAGAGTATCTGCAGAAATTATTACAAAACCCTATCACACATTTTCAATAAATGTTCTATGGTTAGATCTTTCCCAAAAAATTAAAAATAAGTAAAACAGTTCCCATTAGGCTAGGGCACCTGCATGTTAAATTCATTTTAGGCTATTCGTCTTTGGTTAGAAGTTCCAAGCTCTGTTCCCTGAGGCACTGTAGTTGGTGAGAGAGACAAATAGTTCACATTTGGGCCTGCAGGTAGTACCACATGGAAATTTGAATTTCCTCACCACCCATGGTCCTGGCTTTCCTTTTAATCAATCCAATTTTAATTAATACAAAATTGTGAAGTGAAAAGTGCAATACATTTTTGGGATCAACGAGAAAGTTCCATTGGGTTAATAATAAGGCAAAAATTAGGCACTCTTAACATTTTCATTAACGTCAAATCCAAAACTCAATGCTTGACAAGGATTATATGGAACTTAACCATAATATTTTTTGTAATACACTGACTAATGCTGCGATATAAATTATGTTGATACCCTAGGAAACAGTAATCACCATAGGCAGTCACTATGTTACAAGATGTCTCTGAGTTGTATGATGAGCCAGATGCAGAGCGAGTGGACGAGACTCCCATCCCCAATTGCCATTAGCCTTCCTCGCAGTGAGCTGTCCCATGGCATGTCCTGATGGCTGGCTGGTGAGGGACCACATTGGCGTGGGCAAAAGGGCACACTTATGCGGTTTATTGCCCTCGGTAATTCTTGGAAATGCACTGGCTGGGTCTGCTTAGGAAGGAAAGAAATGACAAGATGGCCAATTCGAAGATTTGGAATACAACGCAGGTTATCACTTTAAATGCACATTTTAATATGCAAATATCAGTAAATAAATTAAATGAAAATAAAATATTTAAGGAAAAGCAACTGAAATATTTGTCAGTAACACTAGTTTTCTCATACATAGTTTTGTGCTCTCGCTCACAATACTTTTCCTCGGGATAATCATTACAACTCTCAACAAAACGATCAAGCGTTGAAATTTATTAAAAATTATAACGGTAACACACGTAAAATGGATAGTCTTCTAAAGTATACATGTGACACAAACAACCATCACATATTAAAAAGAATGATTCACTTGATAAATAGATTTGCTTAAATATTGTGCTAGTGAAAACTTTGATAACATACCTTTCTTCATCCAAAGAGTGAGTATGCAATGGATTATCTTTTCCACACTGTCTGAAGTGGGCCCTGCCAATTCCTTTTTTCTATGATATCCTTGCACTGCCATACACACGAAGCACTCTTCCTGTCTTTTCAGGAGTACTCGACGGAATTTTGGAAGACTGCCCCTGACCCACCCCTGTGTTGTCTACATCTAGTAGGTAGGAAAACTATGTCATTAACTTTCAATACTAGTAGCGCCTTTGGAAAGAGTCTTCCTTGTTAGATTCAAAATAGCCTACCACGTCCTGCCATTACAGTTGCCCTCCCCTGGTTCCCATTCACAAAAAAGACAAAATCAAGGACATAAATAATGAGAGGTATATTTCAATGCTCCTCATAATTACCAAAATCCTAGAAAAAAGCATTTATAACAGATTATTAAATCTTCTTGGGTATTGTCATTCTCTTCTATTTAATAATATTGAGCACCTAGGTAAAGGAAATACTAGACAACTTATCGATTCCTATCCAAAAGAAAGGGATCAAGTATGTTGAAATAAATCACTCATACAGAATCACTTTCTTTGGCTGGAGAACAAAAGTCAAAGAAACACTCAAAAACATTTGTTTTTCCTGGTGCAAAATTCTCTCTTTTAACCAAACCAACATGTCAGTCAGTTTTTTCATATTTTTTCCCTGAGCCTTGCAGGATATGAAACAATAATCACCAGAGGGAAGCTAATTGGCTGTTTTCTGGTTACCTCTGGCTGGTTACGTTACATACCTCATCGTCATCCTGGAACTGGGGGATGAAAGCATTTTATAGGGCCATTGACTGGGCAACTGATATTATGAGCCATTCGGATGGCTCCCTAAGGCCTTCGTCTCCTTCTAAGTCAATAAAAATTGCATTTGGGAGAGGATGGCCAATCATTAGAGCTTTTTCACAGAACTCACAATGGAGGTAAAATGCATCCCTGACAAAATTAGCCCTCACATGAGCTGGAGACAGCAAGTGAATGCGCTCCAGGATGAGTAGCTTCAGATCCGGAGTAAAGACTAGGAGGTCCAGAAGCATGTCTTCATCTTCATTGGAACTTTGGCATAGCCAATTATAATCACTAATTAAACAACTTATAATTTCCACAATTACCTTGAGTGACTGTCAGTTATACCATTGATGTGCACAGTCTTGAAGCATCCCAGGACCTATTGGAATGTACAGTGAATATCTGACGCACAATTAAAATGAATATGTCCAAACAAATTTTCCAACCAGTCCTGATTAAAGTTCCTTGTTTCCATCACTGGAACTGATGGATTAAACTCCTCCCATAGCATCAAACTAGCCGAATTGATGTTCAGCCACTTTTTGAAGGGAGGTTCACCACTTTATGATTTTCTTTCATAAACTAGAACCCCTGTATACATCCCTCCATTCTTTCCTACAAAGAAGCGGGAGAACTTCTCCCAGAAACAGGATGAATTTAAGGCTTTTTCTGCTTCTATGTTCTTGCTGATGTGTTGAAGCTATCAAAAAAGTCATCCATATTTGCTAAGAAGGACTCAATGGCAATGGCTTCACCTCACCAATAACCTTAAAAGGTAGAAATGGAAATGGATTATTCCACAATTATCAGACTTCTCTAGTATTTGAGTCCAGGAGAAATGATTGCTTACTTATATTTCTTGAATTTAGCTACATGAGATATTGAAATTACTTTCAATGTATTCCAATACCCATTAGGTTTTGTAAAGGCCCACCACAGTTCAAATAACAGAGATTGGGTTATCATAATAAAATATAAACTATCATTAGGATTTAAAAGAGTACACTGGGTGGTAAGCCAAAACTCTTGATTGAGTGATTTACTTCTATTTCCTAGTGATTGGAATCTGTGATTACATCAAGTACTAGGCAATTTTGTGATTCATTATAGCCAGCAGTTATACTCTATAATAAAATGATAACTTTAGCTACAAACTTGCATTTTTAAAAGAGTACTATGTCAAAACCATCACTTAAGTTTTCATGTAAGTTATTGAGGCTGGGTGCAAAAATTTTATTTTTTCTATTAGATGTTAAAGAAAACAAAAAGATATTGACTGCCTCCAAGTTTGCAGGCACCCTAAAACATAACAGTGCATGTGCAATTTATCACCTCACGAAATTTAGTTCATGTGACATGTGTTGAACAAGATAGTTTACAATTCGTGACTCAGATGAGAGGTAAGCAGAGAAAATTTTGATGCCTAAGAGAGTAGAACAATACATGTATTTGATATAACAATAGGCCATTTTCATCTGAAAATCCTGCAGGGTGTGCAAGGTGACCATCTGCTACCACTTTACTATTTTCTTTTATTCTGGTGGACAATAGGATACTCAAATCGGCCTAATGATACACACGATTCCCTGTCCAAAGATAACAGTGAGCACTCACCACAAAATATCGAAAAGTAGGTAATACAATCTGGACAGTCCTTGGAAAACAAAACAATTTCACTCCCTGGGATTGGTGACCAAAAACTGCACTCTTCCTATTATCCATTGCCAAGGGATGCCAGCATTTGTGGGGTGCTATGAAAACCCAAGTGACCACTGCGACAACATCATACGATTTTGCTTCCTCCTGGGGTTATTTTTTCTTTCCTGAGGGATCCTCCTTCCAAGATGGTTTGTGATAAGGGGAACTTGAAACTGAACAAACTGCCACTGATATACGATGCAGACGGGGTCATCCTTACAAGGGAACCCTTGGATGACACATCCTTGTGGGGGGTATGCCCAGGCAGCTTCCTGGTTGAGTATTTTTCTGAAGATTTTTTCCTTTCCAGCAATGACCTAATGGCTCGGGGATTATGCATGAAAAGCATCACAGAAAGGTCATAGTAAAGATAATTAAGACAGGAGTGCAGCTGCACAATTATAGCTCTGCATTGTACATCCAAATTCTGCAAACAAATTATTACAATATCTGTTACACAATGGTGGACTGAATTCATGATTCCACAACTTCAGATTCAGCACCATATACAACTGTGGAGTGCAAGATGGTGAAATAAACTGTTTGCTTTCATTTGTTCATTGAGTTTTTTGTCTTCATGCTTTCGCCAACTTTAATGACATGTAGTACTCAATTAAGCATAAAACTAAAAGCCGTAGACAAAGCTACTCACTAATTCTCCATGGCAACGTTGTAAGCTCGAGAAGTGTTATCTTCTTGCCTATATTCAGCTGTCTTACACAAATCTGTAGAATCTTGAATCCTTACTTTATGGTAAGAAGTAACCACTAATATCCGGAATTCCATGGGATCAAAGGCTTTATCCTAATTCTTAAGATGACTGCATGTGAAACTTGGATATAGATTTAGGGAATGGACTATTATTTAAAAAAAATTATTTAATCAACCCCAAAAACAGCTCAAGAAAGGCCTTTTACATCGGGTATTTAAACATTAACAAGAGATGAACACACACACCCATGTCCTGGGCAGATGATATTCTACCCAGGTGGGACTTGAACCCGCGATCCTCAGGTTAGCAGGCGAGGACTTTACCCCACCGTCACCGGGGCCGACAAATTTATGACAGTCTTGTAACAGAATTTAGTTATGCCAGCCTTAATACTTTAATACTGACCTATTATTCCACTCCCAAATGTCATATAAATGCCATTGGTTCTGGATGAAGCTGCTGGAGACATTTTGAATCTTCAAATTTGAATGAGATTCAAGATAACTAAGGGTGCCAAACCCTTAACTTTTATGGCTTTCTGAAATCTGGCAAGTCTTGTGCCTCCAATGCTAGGATGTTGGTATATTTCAGCTCATTTTAAATGAGTGGTGCAATTTAGTTAGTTCTAGAGTACTGGCTAACCATATGAGCGGCCAGGGTTCAAATCCCTGCAGAGGAGGCTGTTTTTCAGAGGAAACCCAATCCCTACTTGTGGAGGGCTCTTCAAGTGCAGCACTCCATCTGTTGGATGAGGCATAAAACCGTGGTCCCCTAGGCGCCTTTCATTAAGAGTAGGCTAATGCCGAGTTTCTATCCACCCTTCCTCTCATACCTGTCCTCTATGGTGCAAATGACCTTAGCTGTCGGTTGCCTCCCCAAAATCCAATCTAATTTAGTTACCTGTTGGTACTGCAGAGATGGCAGCACAAGAACAGCCCTTCTCTTCCATTTATCTTGCATCCCCGTGGTGTAGGCCAGCGGCCAAGGAAAGGGCCAGGTGTCTTGCTGAGTGAGAGAAAAAAGAAACAAAACATTTCCTCTTTAAGTTTTTTGTCTTCCCTCAGGAATCGGTATTCTCTTACTGAAACAATGATCATGTATGGAAGCAACTTTTGCATTGGAAACGCTTGTTGAATCATCAGATGTTGTTGAATCATTAAAGCCAATGGAAGAATCAATACCATGTTATCCTGCAAAAGACCTTGGTGCTGACATTTTCAACAACCCATCACCTATCGGAATGATTGCCCATTTTTCTTTGAATTTGTAGCATCCTGGATAGTGGAACATCACAAACACTGGTAAAACACTATGCCGCATGAAGCTTGTAGTGGAAAACGATCAGATGTATCCTGACCTATTTCTCTCCACCTCACATATCTGAAAACTCACATGGCATTTTCTGCCATAACGGACTGTCAACCAAGTAGACAAAAACCAAACTATTCTTCATCTATTTATTCATCAATGTAGAATAAATTGTGGGATTGCAAAAGCCATAAGGCTCCGAGTGTAACATATTTGGCCACTGAGGATGCCCATATTTCCTCTCGGCATTGAGTCTTTGGCTGACTTGGCTTCCTAGGACTTTGTCTCTATTGCCGCGGATTAGGATAGTTCTTTTAAAATGTATTGGCAAGTGAGAATTCTGCTGCTTTTGTCAGTGTCTGCTTACTCTCACGTGAGAGTGGAAATGCGTGAAATGGGCGAAGTAGGGGAGGGGCGAATACCATCAGCACGTTGCCACACACATGGTAACGCGTGAGAGACAAACATCGGTTTCACGCAGGCTTGGGCTAATATACGGAGCATGTGGAAACACAGCAACCAGAGAGCAGATCCTCACCTGAAAAAAGCCAGAGTAAGACCTAGCTCCCGGGGGAACGAATTTCCCCATCCACATTCTTATTGGTTACCTCAGGACCACATGACTATCCTCAGGATTCTCCTTCAGGCTGGCCCCGCTTTCCCACTCGCCAAGTCATTCGATGAAAAGAGGTATGAGATATCTGACATTTATCATATAAGTGGAAGAGGAATACAACTCTTATGCAATTACTCTGCAATGCAAATTGGTGATGACTCCGCTGGTCCAATTAGTTGTTTTCAGCCAAGGAGATATTGAAAGAAACATGGAATACTGTTCCAATTAAATATGATAATCTACACAGCATTTAACCTTAAATAGCATGATGAATGTGACTCATTGCCAGTCTTTGATGCAGATAGGAAACGCAGTCTCATACAAAACTGAATGGACTTATACAGATGAGTAAACCTATTCTGCGACTGTGACAAGTAAGTTGCAGCCACTGAAGACATCGATGATTAATATAGCATAAAGTAAAAGCCGAATAAAGATTCTAAAATAACTGTACGATATATCTCACTTGGATGACACAAAAGAAATCATCACCGCTTGCCACAAAGCAAAATTCGGAAAAATGGTAACAGTGGAAATTTGAATCTGCCAAAAGAGGTCATAGTACCATGTACAGTGATAGGTGGCATAGAATGCAGTCCAATTTTCATCAGCAATCATGAACTGGCATGTTGGAGTCTGTTTTTGCCTGTGTAAAGAAAGTCGAGGCATGAATTTGCTACCATTGATGGACCAAGTTTTTATGAAAAATAGATAAATACGGTAACTGTTCATCTGACAATGATGAGTGGACATATAATGATGAGTAAACCGTTCATACCATAACCATACCAAACCAAAACCATAGTACACCGGTGACAGTTAACTTATGTTCGCCCCCATAGCAAGATTCTGGAAACAGTTGAAATTTGAATCTGAATGCCTGCCAAAAGAGGTCGTAGTATGGTGTACTGGGATAGGTGGTATAGAATGCTGTTCAATGTTCCCCGGCAATCGTGAACTGGCGTGACTGGAACCAGGTGGATGTTCCATTCCATTTGGTAAAACTTGTTCTTTAATGCAGTTTTTGTTCATGAATAAATCATTGCTTACTTGATTCTATGCTATTCTACTACACTACTCATCACTGTGCCAAAATAATTCAGTCTGCGCTTTTTGTGAAGCCAAGTTGAAGACTGAGTACACATCGTTGACAGTTCCTGCTCGGTACAAGCTTAATTCTTGAATAAAAGATTATCCCTTCCAATGTATTTTATTCTTCATTACGAAATAGGCTTAAAGTACCACCCTCAGCTTTGTCCTTTCTTAAGTCATACCAATGTAACTTCTCTTCTAGGTTTTTGTGTGAAGAGTGCCCTGGTGTGAATCCTGAAGTAAGCAACTTGGATGGTAAGAGGCCTCTCCACGAGGCTGCCCAAGCTGGGAGACCTGATGTTGTCCTTTATCTTCTAAGTAGAGGTAGGTTCTATTTTTATATCAGCTTGGCTAACCTTATATTGCAGTGGTTATATTAATGTAAAGGATCCACATTACCTTGTCTAATAGTTCTTTTCAAATGACTTGGTATGTGAGAATTCGGCTGTTCTCATCAGCCCCGACTTATTCGGGTGCAAACTGTGGAAACTGGTAGAATGGGCAAGGTATGGGAGGGGCAAAAGCCAGCATGGCATTTGCCCTTCCCCTACCCTATGTTTGGTGATGCGTAAGTGAGATTGAAAGGTTTTAGGCAAGTGCTTTGGCTTAGTAAGGGTTAGTGAATCCTTGAGTAGCGGTTCCACCAAGGAGTTCTCACTTCAAAGGGTATGAGTGAATCCTTATTGATGGCGACTACGGAAGAAAAGGACTGGCTGAAAATGCCAAGACTAGGCAGTTTTGGCTGGTCCTTTTCTACTGCGGTCGCCGACAATGAGGAATCACGCATATTATTTAGAGTGAGAATTCACTAACCCTTACTCATCCGGGCCCTTTGCCATCAGTGTGGGTGATGCGTGGGTTATTTCATCCTGGGAAAACCAGCGATACTTACCACCGGAACCGACAGGGGGAGGAAAAAGACCCAACAACCTTACTTTCACAATGCAAGCTAGAAGACTTGGGAATGAGAATACACAAGCTCCTGGCTTACAAAATAGGACAGAAAATTCCAGCACCTTGCTTGCAAAATGTCAACTGGAATACTAAAATGGAGATTCGGTTGCTCTAGACTAGCTCGCTAGCTGTTGACTACTGTGGGTATTGTATTCCTAAAAGCCCAAGGTGACATAGAAGTCACATGGCATTAAAAGACTCCTATGCAGTTAAAATAGGATGTTTTCAGATGAAACAAATTTGAAGGGAAATAAGAGACTTGTGGGTAACTGAAAATATTTTTTTCTTAAATGTGAAACTTTGGTTGCTCATTTAAAAAAAATCAAACTTGCAAAATAATTTTCGCCTTAAAATATCTAGACTTGCTTGATTAAAAAATCTAAGGTTTGGCAATATCCAAGAGATAACTCGAAATTCAAGGGAAAGACCATTATCTTTATTTTAGACAATTAGTACATACATATTTAAATCATGCACCAGTAAGTCTATTCTATAATTTACTACATGTGACATGTACGTCACACTGGGCACGAAAGGGCTAAGTATGAAGGTCTGTTAATGGGAGGTGCTTTTATATGCACAGTGTGTGCAATTGTCCCGTGACCGAGGCACAACTTCATAATATGTAGGTTCATTACCGGGAGGTTTTACTGTATATATTTTAAAGGTGCTTTACTGCAGTCTGATACATCCAGTTTTAGGATATATTGCTAAACTTAGGAGCTCTGATTACAAAAAAAAATTATGAGCTCTGATATATAAAAATTTGGAGCTCTGATTACAAAAAAATTCAGGGTCTTAGGGCTCTCACATGGACTCCTTGTGTTCCTTGATTTTTACAAATGACAACAGTAACACCCTATTCCCACGTCACTCCCTGATGCACACTTTATGATGGCAGGCAGAAGAAAATTCATGATGATTAAATCCATAAATCATGGCATTATTTTAAATGAATCAGTGAAAATATTTTCTATTTGGTGTTAGAACATAGAATGGTTACTAACTTCAGTGAAATTAGACTTAGTGCCTTTCACTGTTAAAAGTCTTTTACGGCCAGGCACACTTTCTTCATCTCAATGAACAAATGTTGTACATGGCAGGAGCCTCCTAAATAAACTGCTCTCATCTGCATTATAAACTTGATCTAGCCCAAGACGTAGTTCTTCAATTTTTTCTTGAAATTTTTTAATGAAAGGGTTAACAGCTGAGACATCGCAAGATAGTTTCTCGCCTGTAATGGTTAGAAAACATATTCCAAAATGCTTTTTGAATTTATCCAGCCATTCATCACTTGCTCTGAAATGGTATTTTTTCATAATTTGGTTGTTAAAATATCTTTCCTTTTCTTGAATAATTTCGCCGGAAATAGGAGTGTGTCTTTTAAATTCTTGCAAAAACCGAGTGTAAAGAGTATCTTCAACTTTAGGGTACTCACGAGATTCTCGAGTTGTTACTGGGAACACTGTCAGTACTTGTCACAAAACACTCAATCTTGTCTCTGTTTTTCCTCATTTCATATATCGTAGCACGTCCAATACCATATTATTTTGCTAAATCGGTTGGTTTCTCACCTTTATTGAGTTTCTTGAATATTTCCATTTTAGCACTCAAAGTTAATGTTTTATGCTTACATTTTTCAAGTCTTGACATATTAAAAAGGTACTGCACATTCTCAAAACACTACCCACAGTAATTATGAAGTTACAGAAACTGAAACCCTGTCAGTTTGCTTTCCTCGCGCAGTGAAATGTAAAAGGGCACAAGATTCGTTTACATAGCACAGTGGTTCAAGGGACAATAACCTCATAGAAATGTGTAACTTGGTATATTTGACAGATTGGGACATGCAGTGGTCACATGACCTGTGGACATGACACAAGTCATTAAGGTGAGCCCAAGCTAGCACATTTTGATGAGCTGAACACACAGCACAAATCACGGCTTTGCAGTAGACTGTCATTACAAAATTATGTTTGCTGTGCGCCCACCCCATCTTATTTTGTTAGATAACTTTTCTTTTCCTGATACTGTGGGTAACGTAGCAAAGACTTCATACAAATTATGTACGAATGGAACAGACGCTCACTTGCATACATAATAATGAAACAAATACTTTGTATTGAAAAGTCTTTCATTTGAAGCTCTCGGAATTATGTTAGCTGAAGCGAGGTTGCCAACCGTTTACGCCAGATTACTGGACGTGTCGGATTATCGCAAGACCGCATTACAGAGATTTTACTGTATATCCATTTTAATTAAATATACCCAGCACTCCTAACATGCAGAATATTTAGTCTGGAGTATAGAAAAACCAATCAGTGGTGCTTGTTTTGTTGGAGCAGTTTTGTTCCATATGCAAATACAGTGGGACATGAAGTAGATATGTTCTTAGACCCTCCGCAGGTTATGAAAACTTTGGATGTATTTGCCACTTTTCCATAATGTTAGTGTTTTCAGGTTAGAAGGTGAAGGTTCAGGTGAAGAGGATTATCCATCCCAATATTCTTACTAAGGGTTAATCAAATAATTACTTAGCTCACTTACTTATCACCATCTATTGGCCAAGTAACAAGGTGAAATCGGTTTATTTAGTTTATATACACACATTTGTCTCTTCAGCAGGGTATGGGTCATGACTTAGCCATATCCTTATCACATTGAATCTCAAAGACTGTGGCAGTCTGGCAGACCAGTACCTCATTTCTTCCTCATAAAAAGGGAGGAAAATGTGGTAAGTTTATGTGCACTATGCTTTGAATTGTCATAGTGTTTTAAAGCACAGGATATCCTTGTGAGGGCTTACTGACTGGTATTTCTTATTGTCCACGTACTCATCTGAAAGAGATATCATGGGTTAGGGACTTGGAACTTGGGTTATACTCCTTATCCCCAGATGTTTGTCCTAAAGAACAAATGTCTACTGCTCCTATTAATTACAATGAACCCCCAAAGAATTCAAATCCATATTAAAAGATGTTTCATACTTTTCCACTATTATTTCATCAGTACAGTGCATTTCACAGATTACTGCAGCATCAGGTACAATTGTTATTGTACATAAACAAATGTACCTGACGATGCAGCAAACTGTGAAATGCATTGTACTAATAAGAGAAATTTAGAAGTACAAAGCATCTTTTAATATGGATTTGAATATGAGATTCTTCCAAAAAGCAATGCCCGAAGTTGTAAAGTTTACCCAAAGCTTCTTACTTCAATTCTTCTGACCTCAAAGTTTTTTTGGCCCAAGATTTGTGCTTTTAAAGCCCGGGAGATGTTATTTCTAGAGTAATATACCAGCTCCATGACATCCCTAACCATATCCCTCTCCCTTCTGTTAGAAATCTTTGTGCTGAGGACTGTGAGCCTCCTAAACATTTTAGTGGGAACTGGCGGCTATTACTACCCTTTTGCTGGGCAAAATGTTTTCTTTCATTTCAAGCTTTTAATGCTGTCACCTTTTTCTGGTAAAATTACTGTAGAAGTACAGGGTAACATTTATTTCTTTCAAATGTAAAGGAATATATTTTTCTGCTTGTAAATTCATCGTCAAAAAGTAATCTGTAACTTTCACAGTTATTAATGCAGTATCAAATATGGACAATAAGAAGCCTACTGGTGCATATTTAGTGAGTTCAGATGGTTAAAAAAAGGATTAAACGTAGAGTGATAATCATGTTGAATATCACTCACTCAATACTGTCATCATGCTATTAACTGACCAACTCCTTAGTCCTTTTGTAGTCCTCTTTTGTCTTAGATTTTTTTACACAATGCCAGTGTTGTTTTTTGACACTATTTGATCTTGTTTATGGGAACTATAGAGGTGGTGTATCATTGATGAAGATTTGCCTATTCTTCCTTGCAGGTGTTGATGTGGATCCACTCAAGCGAGCAGATTGGACTCCATTAATGCTAGCATGCACCAGGAGTGGTCCATCTACCCTAGCAACTGTTCGATCACTCCTGGCCGCTGGGGCTGATCCTCGGCTGCGCAACAAAGATGGGTGGACTCCTTTGCATGTTGCGGCCAGGGAGGGTGATCCTGCTGTTGCACGTTGCTTACTAGCAGCTGCCCCATCTTTAGCCACTGCCACAAGCCGAAATGGGCGCACACCTCTTCACACAGCCGGTGAGGTGCCACTCGTCTACCACATGCTTCCTTATCTTGTTTGTAGTTTCAAAAATTTACCTGTTTTTACCCAAACTGTTGTAAATGACATTATCTCCTAGTGTCATGGAATACTAAACCAGTCAGATTAGTGTTTATAGGACGGTCCCTCCTAATGAAACATCATTATAGTGCTCTTGGTTTCCATTGTTTTGGGTATTGGTGCATTTCATTTACTTCTCTCAGTAGATACCACTGAAACCCTTTGCAGTTCAGACTTCTTAAGCCTAAACAAGGACTAAGCAGACTTAGATATAAAGCAAATCTTTTATGCAATTTATTGTATAAGTTGATACCAATAGCAGTATGATAGAAATCTGTTCCTGCAACATTAGCAAACAAATAATTACGGAGTCTAATGATGTCCTGTTGCATTATTTGGGTGATCGGTGAATTATTGGTCTGAAATTGACTATTAAGGAAGTTAGGAGGAACAGATTATTATTAAGGTCACAATTAGTCAGAATTTTTACCGGTTAAGCAAGATATTATGATACTCTTGTGTCCTGAATTTCATATTCCTGCTAGTTATAAAACACATCAAACAACATTTTCCCTGTTTCAAAAATGTCTTGAGACTTGTGTCACAAAATGACCATACTAACAGAATTTTCACTAGGTTTCAAATGAAATGATTGAAAACAATTCTTAGTAAAGTGTTAGGAGATTGGATTGGATTGATGTAATTACAGGAATGGCTGCATTTCAATTTTTTCATGAACTTTGTTGTGTATCTTTTTTAAAATCATTAAAAATACATTTTTATCATAGTTATTCGGTTGATTGCATTGTTTGATGATTATAATTGCTTTGATTCCTTTCATGTTTTATTTTTTAAATAATATTGTACCTTGGTATTATGAAAATCACATTTTTAATAACGATTTAACCCTTTCACTATGCAGACTTTAAAAGTGCCACATTTTTCATCCATGTGATTGAATGCTATTTAGGAATGGCATAAATTTTTCTCTCCCAGAGAATGAATGCTGTTTTATAATGGCTGCCAGGCAAGAAGAATTGGTCCTAGGTATCATTAAGGCAAAATATGATGGAGAGTTGGTGAACCTCCCTCATAAGATTAGGCAACGGTCACAATCATATGCGTGACCTCCATAGTATATTTTTGGAACTGGTATGGAGCATAGAACATGAACTTCCCTCTCCTCACAAGTCTCCTGTCCCCTGCCAAAACCTGATATCATCACAGCTGTGCTTCTTGGTAGTTGAGCTGGTGGTATCAGGTAACAATTTATGAGTTATGTTAAAAATCTCACATGCCAGACGCATTGCCAAAGGGATATCTACCAGGAAATGTTATTATTTCCCTCCCAGCTGTGTGAATTCACCTGTTTGTCTGCTGTGACATAGGTTAGAAATGAGTGGGTTGTGAAAGAATGTTAGTTGGATGCTCCAGTAATAGACATATAGTAAGACGTGCTCTACTTTGATCTGACTGGCCGAGGTAATAGATGAGAGTTGAATGATGAAACCAGTACATGAGAGAAGGGTTAAAGACATGAGAGGAAGGGGCTAGCTAAGAAAGTCATGGATAAATTTGTTGAAGAGAGTCTTTAGATGATATTTGGGAGTCTTAAGAATATGAGTGAGGGTATGACAGTAAATACAGTGAAAGAGGTGTGCAAGAATTAGATGGAAGGGAAGATATTATTTGTGTAGAGTCAGATTTACCAGTTTTTGCCAAGAATTAAACTTTTTTATTGCGCCTTCTGCTAAAGGTAACATTTTATGTTTGGTGGGTATGTAAGTAGTGAAATCTTAAAAAAATGTGAAAAATATTTTTCTCAGAGGTGATGAGAATATGAATGTGTTTGATGAAATACCTACAAAAGCTATCACCAGTGAGATGAGGGTGTTTCTTGTGTGTTTACTGGCATTTGGAACCATTTAACCCTCAACTGTCACCCATTATTGATGGAACGACTACTGTGATCAGGGAACAAGATCTGTAGAAAGAACGACACCAAGGTTCTAGTAAGGAATGTATGTGGATGACTTAGCAATTTTTGCTAGTAAAATGCTAAAACCCTTTCCAAATGAATAACGTAGATTGCATTAAATTGTGTTTTAGGTGAGAGCTGAGGAACGGCACTATATTCCGCTATAATAATTGTTCTGCTTTGTCATCTCTGCAGCCAGTTCTGGAACTATATCTGTCAAGAAAAATAGAAAATTTTCCCTAGATTGATCAGCAATAATTAATTTTACATACTTTTGCAAACATTTGCAGCCAAAAGATCTCCCAGTGGAATTAATAATGTTTAAGTTACGTAGAAATTGAAATAGCCAATAAGATCAGTGACCCCTTCTTACTTACTGCACTGATGACAATCTTTTTGAGTTTGATGTGTCATAATGTGTAAAGAAAAATCTACCATAACTCAGGTGCCAAATCACACTGGGGTATATCCATAATGTAGTTATATTTTTAGCTTTAGTATCAAAAGGAGTGGTATTTATTTATTGAATAAGCAAACAAAATCTTTACATCTACATCTACGAAATACCATGCTAGCCACAACTAGGGTGTGTCACACAGGGTGATTCTACCCCTGGCATACAACCCCCATCCCAGCTGAAATCAGAACCGTGCTCGTGCAAAAAATAGTCTTTCTCAAACTTTCGTAAGAGATTTAATCTGTAGTTTTCCCTTCAACCAGATGAAGGTTCTTATCCTAAATCCCTCAACAACTCAGTTACACTACTGTGCTTATCGTAACAATTTTTCACTAATCTTGCAGCTCTCCGGTGTATTTGATTAATATCTGAAACTAGACCTACTTCATAAGGATTATACTAGCAGCATACTTCTAGTCAGGTAGAATGCAGGCTAGACTCTTATATCCTAGAAGTATAGTGTTGGTTTTTCCTCAGTAGCTCATAAAATAAAATGAATCTAGTAAAGACAATATATTTTTGTGGTTCTCACTGATGGAGATAGCCTATATGTGTCAATTTTATTTTTACTTAAAAAGGATTAAGATATTGATCTTAAACTCTTAACAGATGAAGATTAAAGTATGTTGTGGTAAAAAGAGTTGATGCTTCCTTTGTAGCTTCATTATCAAGAGCTTAGTTGCTGTTCATTCCTGGAACTGAAAAAAGGAGGGGATTCTGGTGTTCACCAGAGGAAATAAGTATGCAATTAAAATATTTTCTCATGATACAAATGAAAATAATGTTTGCTTCAGTCTTGAATGCTTTTGTTTGAAATATCTTGTGTTGTTCTGAAGATATTATCTCTCTAACTATGATGAAAAAAATTGGAGGAGGACATTTGTTGAATGACGAATTACTCCTTGACTGAATGAACCTCATTGGAACTCTCCTAGTAATTATGAAAGCTTGTTAGGAATGTACCTTTGAAACAGAGAAGCAGACACGAGGCATCTAAATGTTGGATAGGAGTTGAAGTGAAGGACAAAGAAGGAATATTCATGAAATAATGGAAAATTTTAAAATATACTTTCCACCTATGAGAGGAAAGGATATTAAGTCTCTATCATCTTGTCAGCTTATTGCTAGGAATCTTGGCTGTCTTAAATCTGACCTTTTTGGTTAACTGAGCTGAGAGAGATTTGTCGGATTGGTGAAAATATAATTATTCTCAGTACAAAATTCCTTCATTCCACTTGTTGTTGACATTTATATTAGTGATCAATAACCATGGTACTAGTTATATTTTTGAAGATTCATAAATTTATAGAGTGGTCCACTTAGTCAAGTTGAGCCGGAGAGCCCCCAACAGTTTTTTTTATAGCCTAGTCATGTTATCCTTTTGTTAATAATAATGGAGAAAAGAGCGCTCCAAGTTAAAGGAGTGTTCCATTTCATCATTGATCTCATGAAAGATTTATAATGATAGGGAATTGGGAAATATAGTTAAGAGAAAGTATGATTTGGATTTGAGATTGTGTATTCAAGATTTATAAAAATAGGAGATTCAAATTTGAGATTTGGATATAATGAAATTTGTATTTGACCCATCACTTTAATAACCTTCATTTAACTTGAGGCATTCTAAAAATTGTTGTTAATGTATTTCAGCTCTTGTTTTAAATTTGTAATTCTAGAAAATCTTTTCTCAAGTCTTTCTTCTACCCAAGTTAGACCAAAATTTTTCTGCTTCTTATTAACCTGGATCCACTGGACATATATGTCTCACAATGTATTGCTCCACTTGAGTGGCCCTTTCTTTCTAATGGGGTGTTACACTGCTACTTTTTTATGTCAGCTTGGATGGGACACCCCACAGTCCTTACTTAGTTTGGTTAGCTAAGAGTAAGAAGTCACATGTTTTCCTCTGAAGGCTCTGGAAATTCAGTCTCCTGGGTGCAATTAAATCATGAACTTTAGCTTTGTGTAAGTGGTCATATTTATTACTCAATATTGATCCCTCTGTATTTGTTGGTAGTTACTTATGCATAGTGAAAAGGGATATTTATTTGAAGTAAATTGCATGGATATTTCCTTCATTTTTTAGTACTAATGAGCTACAAGTCAGTGGGATGGAAGTATCACATTGGGGGATCTATAAGCAAATGCTTCACCTTGCAGAAGCTATGACTTATGTTTTAGACTATCATCTACTGTCTAGAAAAGTTATTTTTACCAGCCCATTCCTTCCTACAGAGATTCCTTGTAAATGCCTTATAAAATATACCACTATTAATTTTCAGCGAGAAGTCTTGTCATACACTGCTATAATCCCACTGTGGGATACCATATTTTATGTTATCAACAATCCATAGATATTGCATTTCTCGGAGGAATAAAGTGTGACAGTGGATACATCTATGAAATGCCATAACAATGAATTATCGTGACTATCTTAACTATCTTGAATTGCCAGAACCTAGTGTTAACTTAGATGAGGACAGCACTGACATTGATTCCAGTGGTATTCCTGATAACTTGAAATGCAGATAGTCAAAAGTGAATGACACTTGTTGGAAAAAACCGATCATATGAGTCCCTAATGAAGGGCAGTTGAATCTGGTGACACTTCTAACATTGGTCATCCTATGGAGGATGATTTCATCTTGATAATGTCTCGTGCAAGAATATCTGACTAAATGAAATGAGTGGCTTCTTTGTGAAAAAAGTCTTGGTCAAGGCGATGACTTTTTCCGGTGACAGATTTAAGAAAAATGAATTTTTAGTTGAATTTTTTGAATCGTCTTTTTTGCTGATGATGTTTTAATATTCTTGAATAGGAGTCTGTAAAATTTGCGACTTTTCTTGGCTTTTGTCCTAATATTACCAGAGGGATTTCAAAATTTCATTGCTTCACTAATTTTACTGAGCTATAACCATGTCCCTTTAATTCAATACCAATGGGACGATGCCAGCTATGTGCGAAACACAATGGTTGGTGATAGGAAGGAGTAGAAATGAATTGCATGAAATATTTTAGCTTCTTCATTTTGCAGGTCCGATATGTGAGATAAATGTAATTGCCCCTGAAAATCAATAAATTCTGAAAACTTAAAGGGAACAGTTCCAAACTGAACAGAGCTAAGCTTTTGATGAGGACAACATAGCTTATTTTGATAGGCACTTTTATAGACAGTTTTATAGGTAGTGTCATCAATAAGGTCATCTTCGCGAGATGGGTTGGCATGGTTGCCATTGCTTCAATGTGCCTTGGTGTCAACCCCCGTAAGTGATTTGACAACTTCTTCATAATACTTCTGGTGCAATCTTTTCATCTATTATGAAGTAATGAACAAAATCTTTTGAGAGAACAATAAAAATATGAGAGAAACTAATCATATGGACCAAAGTTTTGCAGGCACTAGAATCGCCATGTGTGGTTGAGTATTTTCATGTGATTGGCAGTTGCTGCTATCCATAATTTGTGGTATCAAATTGATATAATCAGTACATGTACATCACAGTTAGACTTAAGAAGAGCAAACACCCAACTTGTTTGAATTTGTTTTGATTGAATTCCAAGTTCTATGGTTGATGTTCTGAATACTATAGTAACTATGCTTGTCATCTGGATATTGTCTAAAAGCACCTACAATTTGGGGAAATGCGGCCTTGAGAATTATTCAGGGAGATAGTGTGGTTGCTATCCATTCAGAATATTAGCTTAGGATTTGTTGTGGTGATGTATTTTCTACTGCTTATTTTTGTAGGTGAATCATTTGGTTTTACCCCGATTAATTCCCTAGATGAATTATTTTTTCTCATCATAATTTTTTAAAAAGTTAGACATTATATTTTTAGCTATTTGCTCTTCAAAGATGTATTTTACTTCAGCTCTACAAATATTTTTCTAGATTATTGTTGCTCATATAAATGAAAATGATTCTGTAATCTAGTTAGCTCATTATATGAAAAACATATTGTTATAAACTTGAATTAACAAGTAAAAAGTATTCTTAATTTTTAGGTAGAAGATGCTATATATAAGGCAAGCGTTTAAATATCCATTCAAAATTTCTATTTTATTCTATAGCGTACAATACATTGATAAAAATGTCAGTATACTCTTAAAAAGCATTTGAAAGCCAATGGAGCTCTATCCTTGCTAAGTGACAACACATCTGCCCAATGTGACATTTATGACACACCTTATATCTAGAGATATACTTATTGTATTAAGGTAACACTAGCAAAGCAGCATACTGGTGAGGTGCAAAGGACATTCTGAAAGTATGAACGATTTGTCTTAAATAAAATTGGGGTCATCTAGTTCAAGAGAGTGAGTCAAGCAACATGGTATCCATTCTGTAAGTTGGAATGGCTTTTTTTGTTTTGTTTTGGCAGATGTTTTAGCAATGTGAGCTGAGAGGTGAATAAGGTTGAAGTATCAATTCTTAAACCCAAGAAAATATTTATCTACCTAGCCCTGAAGGTTTGCTTAGTCCTTGTATGGTAGTCATGCATATACAATGTTGTACTAGTATTTATTGTCACTCTATGGAGACCAACATGGCTCATACTGGAAAGCATTTCACTCAAATGGAATGGGGGTCAGAGGTCTGACTCAAGGATGTCTATATCTGTAGCTTAGGGGGATTGTTAAGTCTGGCCACCCCTGGTGTAGGTAAAGCTCAAAGCATGAGCCATGGGAACGGAGTGGTCTGAGGAGAGGAGTGACGAGTGGTATGGTCTGCGTGGCAGCACTGCATGCACGGGGGGCAGTCGTGGAGCTGCTGCTCGCTGCGGGCTGTCCACCAGACCCCCTTGACTCGTGCGGCTTCAGCCCATTGCTGGAGGCAGTGAGGAGTGGTGATGTAGCCCTGGTCCAGCTTCTGGCCTTGCGGGGTGCTGCCCTGGGTCGAGTGGATGCATCTGGACGTGGCGGGGTTCACCTGGCAGCTCAAGCAGGTCGCCTTCCCATGTTGACCTTCTTGGTGGCTCGGTGTGGCCTCCCTGTGGATGGACGTGCTGGTAGTGGTATGAGTCCATTGCACTGTGCAGCAAGAGAGGGACAGGTTTCAGCTGTCCAGCGGTTGCTCAAGCTTGGAGCTGATGCAACTGCAAGGGATGAACAGGGACGGACTGGTAAGTTTTTAAACTGATTGGAAGGGATCATGACTCACTTTCTATTCAATCTAATGGGATTGGATCAGTGCAATAGCTAGCAGTGTTGCCGGCTGATTCTTGTGATTGGTGCCATGTGTTCCATCAGCTGGGGAGGATTTCAAATACACTTAATGTGTAGCAGAAAGTTGGTATTGGCTCTAGGGCTCAAATTCCAGGTAACCAGATAACCATTCAAACTTAGGTAACCAAGAGATGTGGTTTAACTCTGACTAACCAGTTGATCAGTTTAAATTGGTTGATTATTTATCAATCCTATTGGTCAACCATTTCTGTAATTCTACCAGTTGGTTAGCCGGAATGCTATTCACGTCTGGTAAGGTGAATGTTTTATTAGTATTTGTTACTAGGTTTTTATTAATGGAATGAAGAGCCATTGAATCAAACCAGTACTAATATATGAACCATTCCAAAACTTTAAAAATTGCTAGAACATTTTTAAACTGCTTCAGAAATGTGAACTAATTCTAGGGGTCAGTTCATAGTGGAATAAGGTGCTGATAAAATAGGGTCAAAGAAGAGCAGAGGTCAGAGTGAGCTTGGAGTGGAACTAGGTGAATATGCTGTTCACTCCAATTTGGCCTCACATACTCCCTGAGTACCTCTGTGGTGTGTCTCTGTTTCAAACATACCTTTGGTGCATGCAGTTCAAGTACCATGTGAAGGTAGAATATTAGCCATCTAGCATGTATATTCTCTCTTAGAGAATATGCTTGTATCTTCTAGCATTGCATCTGGCATGTATACTCTCTCTTAGAGAATATACATGCTAGATGCCAAATTTATTCTAAAAACCAAGGCTAAATGGAGAGCCTGTTATAATTGAAATTAGTTAAATTGTTGTTTCTGCCATTGCCTATTCACTCCCAACTGAAGTGGCTATAGTCTTGAAAATACTCTTGCGAAAACTGGAGCATTTGATCCTGCAAACTGGGGAGCTCATTCTCAACTCACCATTCTGAATGAGAGAGCATGATACTGCATGAAATTCCATCACCCTGGAGCTAACTGAGTGATCCTGCGTTAGTTATTCACTAGAGAGGGGAGCCTGGGAGAGATTTCCTATCACCCTGGAGTTGCATGGCTTGAGGCAGTTGACTTGGTTCCAGTGTGCTTGTGTACAACATATGTATTGTGTTTTTTTATGGTGTGTTTTAGTTCACTGTCATCGTCATATCATTTGTGATTCTTCTCTGCAGAATATTGTCCAGGGTCAGTGGCTGAGCATTAGCAATTCAGTAAAACCTCGTTAATTCGAAATTGAAGGGACCAAAAAAATTCGACTTCGAATTATCCGGGTTCGAATTAAACGAACTTTCTGAAAATAAACAAATATATTCCGAATTTCCCATAAAATCATTGGAAAACTACATTTTTTATCAACAGGCACAGAATACACGCTATTCGGAGTAGTTGATGACCACAATTCTTCAATTTCGTGCGAATAAAATACTTCGAGGTTATCCGACTTAAGATAATTTGGAGAAGTACGCTTTTTTTAGATGGGATTGCACGAAAAAAAAAATGATCTTTGGGCATGAATGTACATGCGGTGATTCACCTGTCAATTGTTTCCAACATCCAACAATGGCGCTGTGTGTTGTGTCAGCCTGCAGATATTGAAATGCCTTGCACGTATGTCCATGACGACAATTTCCTGCCTCACTGAATTTTTCACCCGTCAATCACCTCAATCTTCACACGAATTGAACTGCGGATACAGTCGGCTTGAGTAAATTTGACGAGATAATTTTTCAACGTACAGAAGAGGTGATCTTCTGCGTCCACATTTCATGCTTCATAATCCAAGTTCTTGGCAAAAGGAGCACCGTGCATCGATCTAATAGCACAGCTTATCCATCCTTACCATCGGTGTGATGCTCCATGGGCCTGTACTGGGTCTCAATCAGTCAAGAAAGTGCCCATGCTTTCCGAGAATGCATTACGTTCTTCCCTTTTGGATGGAGAGAACGGTAGAGCCATAGAGCATCAACTGAAGGTCAGCTAGGGTCTCCCCTCCCTCCCTGAGCACGGGGAAACCCAGGAAAAAATTATGATGCAGTTTCGGAATCTCACCCCTCATAAGCAGTCCCTTCTCCCTCCCGTACCAAGTGATTCACAAGAAGTGTGGGGGAAGAGCAAATATATGATAAAAAGAATACAGAGAAATTTGGCCAGTAAAGCTCTCCAGCGACCAGGGGAAGACACAGGAATCTGAGGATCAAAGCGAAGTAAGTTAGAGAGGTGGTTTTCCGATAATGCACATGCTTAACCAGGAAAACGGATTAAGATCGTCTCTCTGGACTACTCCACCACGTCTATTTCAGATGAATGGAATGAAAAATTTTACTTTGTCCGCTAGATAATACATATGTTGTAAGTCAGCGAAAAATTCCAGTAGAATCCCAAAGATTGAGTTTGATATTCTGTCAAAAAATGGCATTTATGATTTTGCAAAAAACTTCGTCATATTTCCAAAGAATATATTGAAGATTTTTTTAGTAAAGTTTTATTGGAAATGAAAATAGTTATAAATGTTTGAATGACCATTCTAGCTACCAGCTGCCTAAAAACACATTACAAAAGTTATTTTTTGGAAAAAAATGAATCTATAGTCGTTTGTTTACTTTTCTTTTCGTAGAGTTCCTGCACATGTTTACACAGAATGCTCAAGGCTTGGGAAAGATTTTCATCGGAGTTTAGTCTTTCTCGTAGCACCATTTCCACCGTCGAAATAGCAGAAAATGCCTCTTTACGAGTCACTCGAGTATTTATCAGCTGCTCTTCGGCCTCCTCCATCCGAACCACTTACTTCTATCCCGCATCTGTCGCCATCGAATTCATTTGACTTGGCAACTGTGGTCTCTTCAATTCTTCGAAAGTGGTGATCACATTGTCATTGCAACGGACGGATTCCGGAAAATTAGTTGGACACTCAATTGCACCATGAATTTCAGGCCAGTCGAAATCTTCACTTGAGTCACTTACGTTTAAAACCATTTCTTCCCCAAAACCGGCTTTACGGAAGCAGTTTGCAATAACAGATGAGGAAACTTCATTCCAAGATGCGCAGATATTCCTCATCGCATCCAGCACGTTCCACTTCCTAATGTCTTGAACGGGAATATTTCTTGCGGTCTCCCTGATCATGGACCTCACCAAGTTCTTTCTATACGATCCCTTGAGGCAATAAACAATGTCCTGATCAAGAGGCTACATGTAGCTAGTGTTGTTAGCGGGAAGGAAAACAACTCTAATATTATTTTGATTGAGCCCTTCAATACTGTGAGCAGTGCACTGATCTATTAAAAGCAGAATTTTTCAATTCTGGCCAGCCATTCTTCTCTCAAAACTTGTAAGCCACTCACGAAATAAAGCCGCGGTCATCCAAGCATTTTTATTGGCACGATAACCGCAATGAAGGGTTTGAATTCCTTTGAAACACCTAGGGTGGGCGTATTTTCCTATCACCATAGGCTGAAGTTTTTCGGTGCCATCGGAGTGGCAACACAGTGCGACAGTCAGCCTCTCCTTGCTTTTCTTCCCTCCGCGGCATCTTTCTCCTTTCGAGGCGAGCGTCCTATCTGGCAAAATGTTATAGAAGATTCCACTCTCATCCATATTAGAATTATCTTTTGGAGCGTAGTCCTGTAAAATGTGTTTGACATTTTCTCGCCACCTTTCAGCAGTACCTACGTCCACTGATTTGCCTTCTCCAGACATGCACAAAGACAATATTATTCCTCTTCTGGAATCTCTGCAGCCACCGATTGGAGCACTTAAATTCTTCACCTTATTTAAGAGCGATCATTTCGGCCTTCTCTTTTACTAAGGGACCAGACAGAGGAATATTATTTGCCCTGCATTGGAAGAACCAATCCAGCAACTCGTTCTCTAGATTTTCGTGCTTGGCTCCCCAGTTTCTTTTCTTCCTACTGTCGTCCTTTCCGCTTTCTGCTTGTGATACAATTGCATTGCAATTTTTAATGTAAGTCGATAGCGTTGATTGCAGAAGACCATATTGCTTTGCGATTTCCGTTTTTGTTTTCATCCCAGTATCCACCTCACGAAGAATATTCATCTTCTCCGTAAGAGTCAGTGCGTTGTGTTTTCTTTTGGAAGACATATCTGCACCGGTCTTTCGTTAATAAGGGTAATTGTCAAAGCAATTTAAACCTACAATGGAGGAATAAATGCCTGGATATTAGTGAGAATGAAGCTAAATCATTTTATTAGGCAAATAAAACAATTCAACAGAGAAAAACAGTACTGGGCTCAATCATTATCACCACATTATTAAGTTCCTCACGTTTGATACGAGTGCCGCTAACATTAATGTGACATGACAGCAGAGTATTAAAATGTTTAATGCTAAAATTATTGTACCTGGTCAATACTCGTCTCTGCAGAGGTGGATAAAAATGCTTACTTTTCCTTTCACCTGATAAGTCAAGAGGTCAATGTGACTTCCCTGGAGATGGTCAAGTCGTCAGGTGCAGAACCCCTCAGTCAGGGTCGTCAAGGATTATGACCACCAATCATCTGCCTTGACAGTTCGGAGAGAAGGGAGGCACCAGAGTGAGAGAGGGGAAGGCAACAGTCTATTGGGTTTGGGCAAGAGAGGGGAAGGCTAGCGACCGAGCAGGCTGGATAGGAAGCTTTTCGCAGCCTTCTCTCAACAGATGCCTCTGTTTGCAGCCCGTGGCGCCCGATGTAGTTCCCGGAGTCGTCTGTATTGGGCGTAACAGTCGTGCCGAGGCTCTGTCCCTTGCCAGTGGAGGGAGGGGTGACGGAGAGGAGGAGAGCCATCTCTCTCGACTAGAATTAACTGACCTTTGTAACTTGATATTCGGGGAAAAAATGAGCCAGCTAATTACCAAGAGTTGCAGCTGCGATGGTATCGTGTTACGCAGGTGAAAGTGAAAAGAAGACTTTGAAGGGGTATGACTCAAGTTCCATTCTTGGTATTGGCATGGTTAGGAGACGCTCTCACGGTCTATGACCCTTGTGGAGAAACGGAAGTACCTACTCATGAGATATGTGATATGGGGAGAACAGCTTAATTCCAAATAGATATGTAGTGAAGGTTGGTTTTTTCAAGAGTGGGACAACGTTAATCACTTTGAAATCAGTGCTTCCAACCTAGTAAAATGCGCCGCCGCCGAGGACGACTTCGCATTAACCATTAAAATCGGGAGTCATGGGGCAAAATGTGACTTCAAATTACATGTTTAACGGTATTTCGAATTATCCGTACCATCTAGCACGCAATTCCCTCTACCGTTTGCCGGGGACAGCTCACAACTTCAAATTAAGTGGTATTTCGAATTAAGCAGGTTGAATTAACGAGGTTTTACTGTATATCATTGGTAAGTGCTCAATAGGCAGGAATGGTAAAAATGAATAACTGATTGGTAGAGCTAAAGCTGGTTTACTAATGGGTTGATAAATTAGCTAGCCATAATTAGATTATTATATTTTCCAACTTATGAGGCACATTTGTTACCTTGAAGAGGTCCACAGAAAGTCATGCTATGTCTTTTATGGTCAAGTTCGGATATGACCTAAAGACTGATAATGATGTGATTTAATTGCTTGGTGCTTAATTTTTGAAAACTTATCCTTGAAATTCTGGTAAAATTAGAAACGGGCTCTGGATCATGAAAATATTGAGCAGGCCAAATAAAGAGTTATCTTTTGAAATATTGTTTTGACTACCATCACTGATTTCTATGTATGGCAACAGTGCAAATAGCCACTCTTTTTATGTAGAGAGTAATCTACTGTTTCTGATTTTAATCTTATTATTAGATGTCAGTGACATTAGCCCTCATGGTCACATTAGTTTACATCATTAGCTGAGTGACTGATTCTCAGTTTCACCATTCATGAAATTGATGGGTAGTTTAAGGATGTTTTTTCTATATACATGGCCAAAACCAAGCTGCCTCTAATTTGCCCATGTGCCTTATAAGCAGGGAAATATGGTAACCAGTTAACTCATTCTCCAGAATTTTGTTTGGATCATGGTTTAAATGCATAATTTGACATTGGCTGTAAACTTGGGGCCTTACAAGTTTCCTTATATCTGTGTTGTTTATTGTTTAATAAAATATTACCTGTGAAAGTAAGTGCAAAGGACGGGATGTTGCTACTGTATATGGCGGTGGTCTGGCACTGTGGTCAGGAGTTGACGATAATGTACACGGCAGTCAAGGTGTAGGACTCATTCCTAATGAAAGAGCTTAGTTACCAGTAAGGAAGTACAAGTTAGTATTCCCTAGATTGCTCTGGGTTCGCATGAAAGTAGGTATTAGGAGAGTTCTGATTGTGGCGTGCTATGCACCAGTGGATGGAGAGAGTGACAGTGTGAAAGATGAGTTTTGGGACAAACAGAGAGGTTTTGAATGAATGTGACCCTGGTGAGAGAATAATTGTACTAGGTAACATGAACGGCTGGGTTGGGGTGAGGCGGGATGCATCTGAGAGAGTGGTTGGGCCATTTGGTGACCCTCGAGTGAATGATAATGGTGAAAACTTGGTGAGTGTGTGCTTGGAAAGAAGATTGTTTGTGTCGAATACATGGTTCAAACATAAGAGAATATATATGTATACTTGGCAAAGGGGCTATAGTAAAAGCATGATTGATTTTGTTGTGTATGATGAGAGATTGAGGAAATTTGTGTGGGACATGAGAGTGATGAGGGGTGCTGCTGAATGTGGAACAGATCACTATTTGGTACCCTCCAAAGTGAATCTAGGCAGAATGTGGACACCAAGAAAGAATGTTGCACGTAAGCAGTTGAGAGTAAAAGTGGAGAGGTTGCTAGACAGTGAGGTAAGAATACAGCATGGTTGCATGCTTTAGGATACTCTATCCTTGAAGCAGAGAGAATGGGACGAGTATATCAGGAATGAGAATGTGAATGATTCATGGAAGTGTTTAAAAGGAGTGATTGTAGAATAAGCTGAAAGTGTATGTGGAAAAGGAGTGGTAGGAAGAATGAAAGGTGATGCTTAGTGGAATGAAGAAGTGAAAATTGCAGTCAGGGAAAAGAAAGAGGCATGCAAGAATATGATTGCTGTCAAATCTGAGGAAGAGTGTACTAAGGCAGGAGATTTACAGAAAGAAAAAGAATGAAAGCAAAATCGTTGTGAAAGAGGAAAAAGGAAAGAATGCGTGCGGATGGAGTTAGCAAGATGCAGAGAGATTTTGAAGGCAATATATAGCTGTTTTGGAAGTGGGTAAAAAGGGCTAAGATTGGTGGAGGCAGGGGAATGAATGTGGTAAAGAACAAAAGTGGAGAGATCGTGTGGGATGAGAGCAATATCAGGAACTGCTGGAGGGAGTATTTTGAAGAATTATGCATAAATGTTGCAGGCACTGAGGAAGAGCCTTGCGAAGTAGTGTGCGAGAATGTAATGATGGAAAAGGAGATCAGTGAGAATGAGGTCATAAGGGCTGTGAGAGTATTGAAAAATGGGAAGGCTGCAGGTGTAGATGGAATATCCAGTGGAATGTTGAAGTGTGGGTGTAATTTACTAATTTGTCGGCTGTGTGAACTATGTAATTTATGCTTACAGGCTTCCGTTGTTCCAGTGGATTGGAGAATGCAATCATCATTCCATTGTACAAAGGGAAGGGAGGAAAGACCGAGTATAATAATTATCAGGCTATTAGTTTATTGAGCATTCCGGGAAAAGTGTCTAGCAAAATTTTAATCAAAAGAGTGAGGAATATTACTTCTGACAGAATATGGGGTGTTCAGTGTGCATTGCAGAGTGAGCTTATGCCTGGGAGAGGATGCAGTGACCAGCTTTTCACGCTTCAACAAGTGATAGAAAAATGTATGGGCATCTGAAAGAAAGTGTATTGTGTGTTTGTTGATTTCAAGAAGGCATATGACTGGGTTAATAGAAAGAAATTATGGAAGATTTTGAAGGACTATTGAGTGAATGGGCAGTTATTGAACATTATGATGGTGATGTCTGATAATAGTGAGGCAAGTGTGAGAGTTAATGGGGTTCTGAGTGATTGTTTTGTAATAAAACAAAGTGTAAAGCAAGGATGCTTAATGTCACCATGGCTCTTTAAAGTAATTATGGATAAATGTGTTAGAGATGCATGTAGTGAAAACGACGGTGTTTTGATTGGAAATGTAAACATGCAAGTTCTGCTATATGCGGATGATGCTGTTTCGATCTCAGAAAGCCAACAGGGATTACAGAATCTCCTAGATAATTCTTGTGAATCAACAGAGAAATTGGAATTGAGGGTAAATGCGTGCAAGACTATGTAGTAGTTATTGATAAGGAGAAAGGGGAGCATAACTGTATGATGAGGGCGAATGGTGAAGTAATGGAACAAGTGGATGATTTTGTGTACTTGGTAGTGAAACATGGGATGTCAGGATAGACATAAGGGTAGACTAAACGCCATGGGTATGAGCTATGTGGAGTGTTTGTGGCAAAAGTAGGATGGATAGAGTCAGGAATGAGTGGGTAATAAATGAATGTGGGTTAGATGCTCCAGTAATGGACATTATGAAAGGAGTGTGCTTCATAGGTTTGGCCTTGTTGAGAGTGTGTATGAATCGAGTAACGAAACAGATATATAAGAGTGAATTGAATGGCGTGAGAAGTAGAGGTAGGCTGAGAAAGTTGTGGTTGAATGTGGTTGAGGAAATTCTTAGGAGGAGGAATATTAGGAGTCTTAAAAACCGGAGGTCATGTATGAAGCAGTATATGGGGGTAAATGAGGCAAAATAGGTTTGCAAGGATAAGTCAGTATGGAGGGAATTATTGAAGCAGACTTAGGTGTACAAATATGTATTTATGAGTGAAACTTTGTGATTGTGCCTTCCCCGGAAGGGAACGGCTTGATTGGTATGAATGTATGTATGTAAAATATTACCCACCCTTTTTTTTGGATTTTTGGAAGTGAATAGTTACCCTTAGGATCCTAATTGACCTCCGTTTGTCAGGTCTTCAGATTAGCTTGAGGGCATAAATACCTGAATAATTACAGCACTAGTGCCCCTGGTGGAACTCAAACCTTCATCCTTTGTAAGATCTAAGCCTTTCTTGGCAAATGCTGAGTATTAAGAGTTTTCTGGTTTCCAGCTGGGTAATTATGTTAACCTGCACTGATGTTTTGATGACATAGTCTTCCATCACCTGGATGGTGATGATTACTCTTAGATTCACCCTGAAGATGATGGCAGACTAAATCATCGAAGCCGAGGTACAATTCAACATCATTACTCAGCTGGAAACCTTAGGACGCCTTATACCCTACATCCTTTGGCTTAGGTGGTTGGCACATTGCCCATCCCACTAACACAGCTAACATGAGTTCTAATTGCCAAGGGTGTAAGTGAATGTATTTCACTTCTCCGTTCACTTTCATCAGTTACACACTAGTTTGCTTGATGCTATGAAACAAGTCAAGTAGATGTGGGTGACTGAAACTTCTCAGTAAGATATTTATAATAGCTCATATTCTTTTTCTGACATCTTAATCGAAGCATAAGCTTAATTTCAAATTGATATAGGTCTAGGTACAGATGTTTGGCTCTACTAAGTTATACAGTAGTTTGGTGAATTGTTTTTTCTTAAGATTGTAGTGTGGGCAGTATCATCAGTTTCTCATGTGACTGATGTGGTCTTGGACCTCTTTGGCTTTTGCTCTTCTCTAATTCCCAAGAATAGTGAAACTTCAACTAACAACGGTTACATTCCTCAATTGTGCCCCATTGCTTGAATCTGCATTGAAGGAATCATCATACTGATGGAAATGTGGTGATTGCAATGGATATTGATTCTATGCTTTAAGTACATGTTTTATGAGGTTTATTGGTAATTATATCCTGTTTGGCCATATTTCGTAGAAATAAGGTTGGTTAACTATTGCAACTGTCTTTTGATGCATTTAAAATGTTTAATTATCAAGCTGATGATACTGTTCACAAGTTTTTTTCTTTAGACTATTTCTCAATTTTATGGGTAATCCTCTCTCTATACTCTGACATGAAAGTGAAAATACATATTTGTATGTATTTTTTTCTCACATCAAGTGATAAATACTGGTAAATCTATGTTCTGATAACTTTTAATCATCTTTATGGGAGGAAAATGATTCTAAATCCATGAGTAGTCATAATAATCATCGGCAGGGGATAAAATGACTCCAGGATAAGATTTTTCTTCCCCCTTCTTTATTTTTGCTATTGTAGATTCATTTTCAATGCACTGTTATGCAAGGGACACTGCTGAACTTCCGTATCTGAGTTAATTGTAGATCACCAGGTTATCCTGCAAGAGGAACTCAATTTTGTCTTTCCAGGGTCTTCAGTAGCACTTCCAACTCTTCGCTTTGGATTCAGCTCGAGAAATAAAAGAGAAGCACTTCACAACTCATGAGAAAAAGTAGTCTAGCTTATGATACAATATCATTGTCACTGGAGTAAGCTCTTGTTCATCCATCCTGTTTTGGGATATTTATTTGGTGAAGAAGAATTGGGATATCTAGGGGGTGACTGCTTATATTGTATTGCCAAATGATAAGTGAAACATGAAAAATCTCACTAGTTGCTGGTCTTGCAAGGCATCCAGGGTTTCTCTCATTGATTACTGATTTAGACTTGACCTTCTTATTGTTGAATTTTGTATGTAAACGGAATGGGACTGTAGCACAGAAATGTTTTTGTGAAGCATGATAGAAAGTCAATATCCGGTACACATTGTATTGTGAAACATGCTCTGCAGCAGAAATATGTGCCCTATTAGTACACTTGTGATGAAATCAACATCATGACTTGAGTATGCGCCACTTTTCACATATTGTGATAATAAGTATAAGGCCATAGCACAAGGTGGAACAGTGCTTAGCCCTATAAGGCATGGAAAATATTTCTGATTTGGACCCAGCTATGAAATAGTCAAGGGAATCTCATCAGAACTAACCCTTGGTACAAAGGCATAGACTTCAGGTATAGCTACATTTTGGCATTGAAGTTCAATGATAAATTTTCAGACTGAATAGCTGAATTAAAAGCACAGTGAATCTCCTCTTTAAACTAAAATCAAAGTTAAGATGGACAAGTTATATTAGGTTGTGATTTTTCCTGGGAAAAAATTGTGCAAATGGCCAGTTAAGGTTACCATGTAAAAGTGAATCCCATGCTGCATTTAGTGAAGTATGGTACATGTTTGGAAGCCTCGTAAATTTCAATCTAGTTTGTGGGAAGCCACATTTGGGCAAGTTTCACTTTATAAGGTTGGCTACTACCTATACATCTGTAGAATTCATGCATGGCAGCCAAACAGGAGGGCCTGTTTCGACTTAACCGTTGAAAATTTTCTTCTATTTGGGGAAACAGTTGACGTTTTTTTTCTACTTTCCTGCTCAAGCTTTTGATGCAAACTTTTGATACTTCTCAATGGGTGCATATCTCTACTCTGATACTCGGATTACTTGCTTTGCTTTGGCTGTTTGAATTTGCTTTCCCACCTCTGGGCTTGAGATCATCCTTCATTTCCATACTGTGCATGATGTGTGTAAAAAGAGTTTGATCAAATTCTTCATATATTTACATTCCTATTTTTTTATTGGGATATTGCATGGCTGACTCCTTGCTTATTGTATGCATTGATTCAGTAGACTCTTGGCTATCCATGATTGAAGGGTAATAATGTTATGAACAATAGGATTTCTAGTTAATCCACTTCTATTGAAGAAATTTATGGGCATCAAGGGCCTTATTCTGAATCTGGGGTCGCTATTTCAAGATTGGGCTATTCCACTGCTCAGAATAGCATGGATTGGTTTCTGGAGTTGAGAAATATATTGGCCAGTTCAGAGTCGCTGTGATAAATCCCACCCCTCCTGGTATGAAAACTTTTTAGTCATATTAAACTTAAATTTCAGCTACCAATGAGATGCAAGCTTGCAGAGTCCACTGATAGTGTGAGATTTGCATTAAATTCTTTAGCTTGTTTATGTTAATTATGCCTGTGATTAGTGCTGTGCGAATCAGGGATTTTCATTTTGAATCGAACCGAATCGAATCTCCCAAAAGATATTTCGAATCGAATCAAAACCAACTTATTTGTTAATTTCGGTAGCGAATCGAATCACCCTAAAAAATTCGCTTGCAAATCGAATTCGAATCTAAATAAAATGCAAATACTTATGCACAGTTAAAGTAATAAAGATTTTCACAATATTTCAGGGTCTTATGTTAGCTTATACATCTATATAGTGGCACAAAGAATAGCACAGAATAACATGTGGTTGTTTAAATTTTCGTTTCGCGTGAGGAAAACATCGCCTAAACGGACGGCACACCATTTTTGGAATGAGCGCCATGTTTGAATGCATGCAATGATTCGAAGATGAATCTATCAGTTTCAAGTATTTCGAATTATTCAGTTTCGAAGCATCCCGATTCGCAGGCGAATCAAATGGAATAAAGACTGATTCGAGTCGATTCGATTCAATTTCGAAGCATTTGCACAGCTCTACCTGTGATCCTTATGATTAAACAACACATAGAATGATCCTTTCCTGTGTCCGTTTTGGGAATGCAGTGATATTTTTTCTGGCAGATGACACACTTTATATGATCTTACGGAGAATGTTATGTCATATTATACAGGCAATTGTGTATATTTGTGGAAAAGCTCTATCAGGCAACTAGTTGCCATGTGGAGAATAAAAATTTATGTTGGTACTACATGGATGTTAAGCAGTGTGAGTAGGTTCTATGTATCGGGGAAGATTTATGGAAATGAGAAAAATGCAAGGTTGTTCTTGTCCTGGGGTTGAATGAAGATTACTTGTTGCCCCAATGGAAGGGTCTTTGCAAGAAATGCAAAGGACAGATTTGCATTTCCTAAATTCGTGCCGCCAATATTTTTCTTCCAACCAAAATCCATGGTAATGTTCTGCTGCTTCAGTGACTCATGCAAGTAATGTGCATTATTCCTACTCGTTCTGTGTGGAGTTTCTGTGATGAATGCGAGCTCAATAGACTTAGGGGAAATAAAAGAATTCAGCTTTGGTATGTGTGCTGTAAATCTTCCATCCGCAAATTTCAAATGCCTTCAATTTTGTTTCTTATCTGTAAAGTACAACTCATCACATTGATGGGAGCATAGACTATAGCCTAGCTTAGTGCAGAATAATAAGTAAAAGGCATGATTACACCCTCAAATTTCTTAATTGTATATTTGTCTCATTTAAAATACTTGATATTTGATTTGTTCATATATTAACCCTGGTGGGAACTACATTTGTGAATCGATGTACTCAATTATTAACACTGGGTGAGCTGCATACCTACTGGGACCGTGAGTGGTCAATTGACTGCTGGCTTGATTTATCCCATTTTACCAATATTTTAATACTTTTTAGTTGTTTGTGAGTTATTTGGATTGTTCTGATGATTTCTTCGTGTTGGGTATTGTTTTGAGGTAAAAAGTAGACTGAAGAAAAAATGTTTTAAACTTTTTTTAGACGTAAAAACATTTTCCTTTCAATTTGTTCTGAAATTGCAGTATTCACACAATTTAAAACGTAAAAACATATTTATAATGATATAATGTGGAACAAATACGTTTTGTGAAGTAAAAATAAAAGTTTTTTGAAATGAAAGCTTTAAAGATGATGCTTTAAAGATGTGTTTGAGCTATCAGGTAGCTTTACTACTCTCCTCTGCAATTATTGCAAATCTCTACATATCTTTTACGATGATCACAGATATTTTTTTAGTGCCTTCAACAGCTATAGTTCTTTTGTTTTGGTTATGGAGACCAACTTGACATTGTTTTAAAGCTGAACCAGCTATTTAAACAAGGGCCAGGTGCGAGTTATTGCTCAAACACTCTCTTTGCAAAACAACTGTTCGATAGAATCTTCTCCACTCTTTGTTCCGTTTTAGAACTTTACTCTGCATTGTAGAACGTTGTAGAGTCTGCTATTTTTGGTTTCTTTTTTCGAATGCCTCATTGAATATAACCCCTGTGTGCATGCTGCTGAGGATCAGGATATTCTTGGTAGATTTTCCTTAATAAGAAGTCTGGGTAATATTGTCATGTTGTATATTGTTAAGAACAGTAGGGTCTGGGGCATTTTTCAGAGAGGAATGAACTTCCCTTCGGTTTTGGATGAGATTACCAACAGTACTTTTCTTTTTCTTTGCTAGCTCTTTAGCTAATGACAGAGAGGAGGAAAAATTAACCCTTGTGACATTTCTACCCTCATCCAAAAATGGGGAATAGGACACCTCGGCACAGCCGTTTCTGTGCGTCCGTCTGGACACCTTATTGCTCCTTGGCCTCTGTAGCCATTCAGTACTTCACTCCGTACTTGTCGGGAACCATTGTTCATCCAGTAGGCTTGTAGGAGGCAATTCAGTTTTCTGCGAACTTGCTCCACATTTCAGAGATAAGGCAAAACTTGTCAGTGCCCCTACACTGAGCCCTAGTAACCCTTTCATCAAACCTTTAGAAACCTCAATATTTCTTTGAATCTTTTCCTAGATATAGTTTTAGAGATGAACTGGGGCCCCAGCTTTGGTACCATAGTGTTTACACGGGTAGCAAAACTTATGAGTATGGCCATCTGTGGGTCTCTGTTACAGCAGGGGCAGGCTCATGCTCCACAACACCTCCATCGTTTTCTTCGTCTTTCCTGGATAAGAGTGGAGGTTCATACTCTTTGAAACTTGCATCAAAATCCTCCAATCCATCACATCCTGCTTGCGACTGGGATGGCGATGACGAGATGTCTTGCAACGCTGGGAGCATCTCAGCATCCATCAACTCACGCTTGCAAGCCCTTATGTTTTTTTTCGAAACAGTGCCAACTTAGTAGAGCCCTGCAAAAGCATCAAAAAGCTCGCTCACCTTAGTGAGCCGAGCGAGCCAGGCAGATTTGACCCGAGCCTAAGCCAAGCTCGCTCGACCAGCTCGTCCAAATACTCGAAAAACTCGTTCTACGTCACAATTCACGGGCGAACTCCTCGAGTCTCGACTGAGTGCGGTGGCTTCAGAACCCAGACGATGAATTACCGCAACAACCCACACGTCCTTTGTTCGAACTATTGGTTTGAGTGCAATGAAGAGTTTCGCTCCATGTATAGATAAGACAGAACATGCGACACCAGTTTTTAGCAATTTTTATTTACAATTAAATATATTTAGGAAAAAATTGACACCTTCAAAGTATTAAATTCTAATCAAAAGTGCTCCAGAATTGACTAATAAAGATTATCCCAGAATTTGTCGTCCATAAAAGCCATCGTCGTCTTAAAAGGGAACTTTCGTCCATCTAAAGCTTCATACAAATTACCCTCCGAAGGACGAACGATGATTAAGACGAATTTATCATACAGATGTGTCGGTATTGATGTATTCAATTTACCTGGAAGAAAAGAAATTTACATTTAAAATAAACCTAACGATTTACCACTATAGAATGATTTTTGCTCTTATTGGAAATACTTACTCTTCATGGATTATTATGCAAAAAGTAATAAATCATTTACATTTTCTGGGGAGATACTCGTCCGGCGACTAGAAACAATTGATCCCGCTCAACTAAAATTTCTTTCTGAAGGCGCACTACTTGCGGGAACACTAAGTACCTATCTGCTTAGCTACCTTTGAAAGCTGATGCAAGGTATTTTCTGTTTGTTTACACCACTCAAGCAAGTCGTCACTCCGACTGTGCTGTTTTTTGGCTGCAGGATGTACTGTCCTTCTTTTAACTTCATTATAATGTCTTCCATGGTGAATATTGTATACACTCTAACGTTCGCAGAGGTACTTCACCAACTGAAAGCGTCTATGCGTGTGGATTGAGACCTTCTTCCTCTATTCCTGTGTTCCCTGCACTTATGTGTTCGTGCCTCCCCTCATGCCAAGGAAACCGCGTCTCCCTACAGCGGTCGGGTTTTCGAGCCAGCGGAAAAACCTGCGCATGGCAAAGCTCGACAAGCTCGAAATCGCGTATTTTAATGGGGCAGTTCATGCCATTTGACAGGCCTCAATCAATATTTTGGAGGAGGATATTAGGGATTAAACTCCTTAATGATATGATATTTTCAATAATGTAACTTTTTGCGCTATTCTAGCTCAGGATATTGATCACATCCCTATGACAGAGACCTCTCTCTTTGTCTCTCTGAGTAAGATATGAAAGTTGAACTGCAGAGCCCTTCTGTGATTCTTGTAAGATTTTTCTTTGAAATCGCATTTGAAAAAGGTGTTGAAAGTTTTTGTCAGATACATTTTTCTGGTACATGGCACATTATTTGACTAAATGTTAATTTGTCACATCCTAGAAAAATCAGTAGATTGATTGGAAAGGAAGATAATGTAAAATGTGACTTTAATAAGAAAATGTTTAGTATGAAATCTTGGCAGAAAAACTGGTTAAGAGCAAGCAGTGGCGTAAAGTTATTGAGGAACTGTGAAATTCGTTATCATAGTCTCATATGAGTAATACACACTCAATACTACTGTGTGATTTTCCCTTAATTTACTCATCAATGTAACATTAAGTTAAATGATAAAACCAAGTAAATGGACTCATGAAATATCTGTCAATTCCTTAAAAGCTCTTAGGAAAATGAAGGTCACACTTTTCCACAGCTTTTTAATTACGAAAAATTCTGTGATAAAGTGCGATTGTTGTTTCAATTATGACAAACTTCCTCGACATCTCTATCTGACTGTTCTATTGACTCTATTGAATCTATTGACCTTTAAGGATTTGTTGAAACATTATGATTTTATACACTTACTGGATTATCTAAACTATCCAAGTCTTCAGTTAATTTTGCTATCACCCTTCAATTGAAAAACATGCATTGTTATTGTAGATGGAAGAAAATACAGTTACCATGCTGATTTTTTTAACGCCACGTGGTATACAATGACATAAGCTCAGCTAGTCCCATGAGCATATTCCAGCAGATGTTTTCATTCAAGGACATCCTGTTTTGGCTGAAACACTGTGGACGCTCTTCCATGAAGTAGTATGGAGTTGCGAGTTTGTTCCTAGACGAGACGAAAGTAAACCCCTGAGGGAATTTGCATCAGGCTTGCTGTTTGGTATCGGGAGTACCAGATTGAGTAATAACCATGCCGTCCTTATCCCTTGCACGTATTTGTGTAGTGGAGCTCAAACAACAATGGGTAATTGATTCAATGCCCGTGGTAAATCCATATTTCAGTCACAATATGTGGAAATGAGTAATAGCGAAAAATACATGGGCAAATCCCTTAGAAATTATCTCAGAATAGCCAAACTTTCCCTGAGGGATGCTGCATATTTATTAGTTTTTGGGTGGTCCATAGAGCATTTTCCAAGCAGGGGAATGTGTGAAATAAACATTTAGGAGGAGAAACTTTAGCACTTAAGCAAAAGGCTATCTCATCGCACTCAATCAATCAAATCAATCAAAAGGCGCTCATCAAGCTAGTACTCCTGTAAACAAGGTTATACTTATTACTGTTACCTTCCAATGGAAAAGTCTTCCATCAAATGACCTCTTTCGAATAAAACAAATCTCTATGTCCATACCTTAAAAAATTCCATGGTTGAATTTTGCATACATTGAGCCCGATTGTATTGTGCTTTGCAAAATAAACTACTCCACCTGTATCATCTGGTCAATCAAATCAACATTTATGAAGAATGCAGCAGGTCAACCTCCCCAGAATTGACTCGGAGCACTAGCCTAGAGGACAACAAAGTGTTAGACGTCTGAGGTTAAGATGATTTCTGGGACAGGCAATGTGGCCTAATCAATGAAATGGAGAAGGCTTTTTTTTATTGCTGGCAAATAATTAGTGTGGGATTCCCTTCCTCTTGGATTAATATCATTCCATCAGCCAGATCAGAGTTATCAACTATACAAGGAATGAGTCACTTCCTGGTGGCTTCATAGGCTCATGGATGAATAAAACAGCTATTTTTCAATAATTGTAATATTTCGTCATTTCCCCATGGGCAAAAAGTGTGTCTCGTACCCTATGTCCAATTGACCCCATAAGATTTTGAAATAATTGTGGATGCCATCCAAGGGAAGTCCACACCTTCATCTCATGATCATCCTCAGATTCAGTAGTGTGCACACACTCAGTGGGCCACTCCTGGACCATGATCCCACACCAATTCTCGATTGGATTTAAATCTGGTGAACGTGATGGTCAGGGAAGGACTCTAATTTTGGGACAAGTGTCCAAAAATTCTGTCACAATTTTGGCCTCATGGATAGGACTGTTGTCCTGTTTGAACTTCTTTGCCTTCAGGAACTACGTGTAGTGCATAGGGCGTTAAGTTTTCCCAAAGGATATCCACATTCCGGGGATCGGGTTGATGTGGTGGCTGGAGTACTGGCTAACCATAGGGGTGGCCAGGGTTCAAATCCTTGCTGAGGAGGATGTTTTTCAGAGGAAACCCAATCCCTACTTGCATATTTTGTGGAGGGCGCTTAAGTGTAGTACTCCATCTGTCGGATGAGACTTTAAGCCATGGTCTCCTTGGTGCTTTTCGTCAAGAGTAGGCTAATGCCGACCCCAGGTTTCTGTCCACCCTTCCTCCCTTACCTGTCCCCTATGGCGCAAATGACCTTAGCTGTCAGTCGCCTCCCCTAATATCCAAATCCAATCTGATATCCACATTCCCCCTACCTGTCATTTGGCGAGGGGTCCTAATCAATGGTCCAGTCCCTAATATAGTAATTGCACCCCAAAAACCAATGCTGACCTGACCAGACCTTTTTTTCTGACCATATTTTGTGGTTGATACCTGTGAAAAGAGCACATATTTGTAGAAATTATTTAGTTGAAAAAATTTTGATATCAAATGTAGTATTAAATTTAGAAAGGAGGAGGAAAGAAACTGTCTCTTTAAGACCAATCTTTGGCCTCTAGGACGCCATAGTACCACTCTGCCATCCTTGTCACTTTGAAAAGTGTCCTCATCAGCAAAGATAGTGATATCCCAGAAGGCATGGTATATTCACATAAGTCTCCACAAAGGGGAGTCAGGATTCCAGCTGCTGTCCATTAAGATGAGGCTTCTGGCTTGGCCTATTATGTAATCCACTTTCAATGACCCTTCTCTGATAGGTCGAATAACTGCAGCCTAATCCTTATTCTTGATGAAGTGAGGATAGCTCATGTTTCATGATAGGGTACCCCTGTGCGTCTTGGCCTGTTTTTCGGAGGGACATATCCTTTTCTTCTCTTCACCCGCCTGTACTGGCGATTTCGGTGAACCCTAAACTCGCGAGCAATTTTGTGACTGAGCGCCCTGTTGCCACTATTCCCACAATCTATCCTCTTACAGAAGAGGAAGTCTCAGAAAATGGAGCTTGTTCCATGTCAAAAGCCGAGTTAGTACTCATTGTTACGAAAACACTTCCTGGGATAGGAGTTGATACAGGAATGAAACAATTGAAGTCCCATAAATACCATTTGGGAAAATAGCTAAGCCCTCAATTGTAACACAGATAAGGATTGATATTCCACCTTTACTTAAACAAATATTCCAACATTTTAATCATAATAGAGTAGAATAATCAATATTCATAACTCTTCTTTAAGTTTTAATTCACAGAAATGTATTATTCTTCAGGTAAGGAGAAAGTGTTGAATTAGGCTAGTGAGTTAAGTCCTGGCAAGTTATCCCAAATGATTGTGATTTGAGTCCTTAAACTGTTATTACTTTCATTTTTGAGAGATGGGATGATATTTTATGGGATTATCTGTTTAAAAATGAGGATTCGTTTAAAACATTTTTATTAGATTGAATAGACCTTAAAAAATACATTTCCTTAAATGAATGTACATTAAATGTTCATTTATAGTGTCAATATAGGACTAGCTAGGTAATTTAATAAGGAAGGCATTTTGGATATATTTTCAAATTATACAGTGATACACTCCTCTCATTTTCCTATTACAGTAGTATTATTGTGAAATATTTATATTTAATCAATTAAAGTTTCATTATTCTATATCGGTGACGCTTGCAGAGTTTTAACGATACTCAAAGAAAACAGAGCCACATATTATGAAATTGAGTGATCCTAACTCTTACTACTTTCATCTCTCCTGTGGGTGTAAGAGAAATATTGGCAAATGGAGCACAATTCTGCTTTGAGCTCAATCATGGCTCATTGTAGCTGAAAGTCCACTTATTGCACTGATTAAGAATTAGGCAAAAATATATAGAGTTCCATCAGTGGATCTACCTAAGATTTTGCAGCCATCCTGTATTATACTACATATCTCCTTAATGTTTACTGGATCCAAACAATTATTGCTGGTTCAGAAATATGATTATGATAATATTTCTAGAAATTCTGAGCACTGGATTTGGAATAACTGTTACAGTGCATTTTTATGGACGTAAGTCATGGTTCTGGAATGGTTCAGAATGGGTTCAGATATAGTTTCGGTTCATGGAACCAAACTGAAAGTAGGAACAAAAATCTTGGAACGAAAATAATTTGAATGAAAACCCATGGAAGGGAAAAAAGAACTGTTTCGTTCCCACCTTCCCCCCTATGGTTTGGAGTTTTGTTCCAAGGAATTTTAAAAGTTTACATTGAATTTTCAAAATGACCTGCTGTCATGTCATGTTTTCCACTTGTGGTATAGTTTGAGGTGCTAGTCAAGGTGTTTCATCATGTTTGGTAACAATGGAAAGAAACCAGTAATTTTAATGCAATTAATGATGAAAAATTTTAGCCTAAGGAGGAATCGTAGGTTATATTGTATTCTGTTCAGGGCAATACAGTCTCTCAAATGGTATGAAGGGGATGTGTGACGGGCCCGCTCAGGGTTGATCTCAAGGTATCGTTGACCAATATTCTTTCACATACTTGAACAGCAACAGCATAAACAATGGGAATCCTTTTGGAATACGAGCAGATTAATGAAATCAATGGAAAAATGAAACTCTCGGATATCTGAACGGCTAACATGAACATTCTATGTGTCTCTGCATGTGTCCGGTGCCACTGTGCTCCCCCTGCCCCCCCTTCTCCCCCCCCCCTCACCTCCCCGTCCCTCACTATCAAGATTGCACCCTAAGGATCACCAGGGGAAATGCAAAGGTCATTGTCCTCTAAGTACAGGCGGATGGAATATTTTTAAAAGACTTCACACTAAGAAAAAGACGAGAGAAGAATAGGGGATGGGAATTTTAGTTTTCCCATCACTGTTTGAGAGCCCGACCTGTAATGTATTGGGCACCCTTGTCCTCCTCCTTGGCTGCTGCATATTTGGTTAACAATTTACAAAGGGTCTGGGTATTTTTCGTCTCCCTCTCTTCTTTGGAGGAGACCTCTGTCCCTGTGCACCAGTAGTCACCATTGTGTCCTCAAACTCATTGTATCTGCACCATGACCGGTTTTCTCCCATTTTGTGTTATAACCCTTCTGACATACACCCTTCTTAACCGTTTCAATAACGTCAAGTGTGTGTCCTGTACCTTGGAACTCGGCTCATCCGTCTGGGAAAATCCCTTATGCTTTTGGTTTATAACCCAACAAGACTGACCGCCAAACCCCTGCTGGGGAATCCCAGCCGGTGGGGTGGGGGGGGGGGTGAGAAGAGGATCCCTCTCTTCCTCACCCCACTGTCATAACAGGGGAAAGGAGAGAAGGTGTAGAGGGTTAGGGGAAGGGAAGATTGTCCCAGTGGGCCTGCGGCGCCTACTTTTAACCACTGAGCCCCCACCTCCCCTTGTCCCTCACTGTCAAGACAGTGTTTAAAAATAACTTAAGTTAAACTAAGTTAACAAACTTAAGACACTACAATAAAGCATTAATGGGGTTCAATCTAGAACATCTAGTAATCATGATATTATTAATGGAATTAATAATTCTCTGCTAAAAGAGATTCCAAAGTGTTCTAATTGCAAATATTACACTAGGTTCTACCTCTGAAATTATTATATTTTACTTTGTTTTTAGTTGTTACACGTTACAGAGTCCATTTCCAAGCCAACTTTGGAGGTGTACCATTAGGATTCCCATCGTCTACGCTGTTGCTGTGCGAGTAATGATGGTGATTCCCTGAGATAAGTCCCAATTGGACCCAGAACCATGAGTGCAAACCAAAAGTCTTCAGTCAAAAGTCAAAAAGCAAACCATCCACCACTGCACTTGAACTGAAACTATTCAAAAGAAGGAACGGTTTGGGAACGTTATATTTCGTTCAAAATCTACTTTTGCTCTGTTAATGAAACTAAAGTCAAGCTATACATTATGTTTCATTCTAAACTGAAACTATATTAAAAAAGAAAGCCTATAGTTTTGCTCCTGTGGGAAACTATATGCTTGGTTCCAGTTTTGTTTTACATCCCTGGTTGCTACTGGGTTTCATTTGACCATTAACTATACACTAAGAAAATACTGATTCTGTAACCCTATGTGTCACTCTGTCATATTTAGACCTCATAATAGAAGATTCAGATATAACATTTCCTCTCTTTGGTACCAACATAGCTGAAAATTTCACCCTTGAGTTCATTGCGATCATGAAGAATGCAACTGTAGTGTAGAGGTAAGAATTTTATTTTTAGTGCATGAGCTATGATCCACGAGGCATGGGTTACGGCTGAATCATGTGAGTGGATGGTGTAAGCAATGAATGTTCCACCCTTGAATACTTCTACCACCCTATTCCACAGGGACATTTTGGGGAGCGTATTTGACTTCTGCACTCCCTCTCATTCATAAATCCATCGCTATAGCAGCGCTCATCTCTGCTCTCGGAGCCATCAGTGTGTGCCAACATAGATTTTGATTCCTGTGTATGGCCACAAAAGGCGTGACTGAGCTTGCCCACAGGCATACACAAATATCCATATGTCTTGTGGGGCGACATTGTTCATGTTACAAGTGGTTTTTACTCATGGTTACCATTGAAACAGGTGTAATAGGCAAATATAGTTCATTTGAATTGGAGTGCTCCATGAAATTCAACCGTCGTATATACATTGTGCGTTCATGCGTGCTTGTAAATATCTAGCATATAGCCAAGATCCAAGAAGTGAAGGCATTTTCATTTGACTAGCAATGTTTTACTTGCCTCGTACTAGCAAATTTCTTTTGAGTGTGAAATAACTTCATTTCATTGTGATATTATCCTGTGGCCTCCAGAAAATAAGAGGGTTACTAAATTTTTTGTATAACCCACACCTAATTGGTGTATAAACAATCGTGCTCTCTATTAAATATCATTATGATATTATAGAAGGAATTTTATTTCCTTAATTGATTAAAAGTTTTTGATGAACTACTGAAAAATGCTAGTAATCATTACGAAAGCCGGATTTTGAGCTGTATGCATGTGAAGTAGCCATTGCTATTCAGATTAGCCTGGTATCCGAGACTGGGTTCAGAACATTGAATTGTGACCCACAATAGAATAGAGACTGCCGGTGACTATTTATGCACATTGAGAATACTGAATGGCGACCAGGTCACCCTAATCTTGGAAATTGCCTCTAGGGTCAAAATGCTGGCAAATGGCTTGGTTGCTATTCCATTCAAAATATGGCTCTAAGCATTACATGTCAGTGAGGTGATATTGGGGTCCTGAACATTCTATCTTGTGAACTTTTGGAGCTACAAATTTTTATCAAACATCATGCATGCAATATTAACCCTGTTGCTGGAGTCTGGTGAGTCTAGTGATTGGGAATAGTTACCCTGCCATGAGTATCATGGGCATTTTCATCTTCATATCTGTACAGAGCTATCTTTGAAAGAATCAGTCAGGTATTCATTTAGCCCATTTTAGCACCCAAGTTCTCAGGAGACTGAACCCTTACCTTGGAAATTGGGCAAAGTTGCTCCCTACCCAACACCTCATTGCTATTCCCTCTTGGAGTATCTGGGGGATATCTATTTGTTTACGCTGTGCATTGACTAAAAAATATTTTTTCCATACTGTGAAAATATGTTCAGATGTGGATTCCACTGTGCATAGACCAAATTTTAATGGAACAATATGGTAATTATCTAGTAAGTTATTTTTTTCAAAGGATTCCTTATGGTTAAAATGTACGTAAAAGCTGTTTGAAATTTCTAAATACTCATTGGAACTTTAGGAATGCACTTTTGAGCCCATATTTTCTGAATATGCAAAAATTTGTTTTTTAATATTTCAAATGAGTAAAGAGTGGTTGATCCCTGATGTAGGCCTATAGTGGGGCTGTTACTGAGTGAAAATGTTCAAATAACCTCCACCAGAAGGCCAAGGAAAGAGTACAGTTTGGTGGGGTTCCATATGACACCTGGGACCTTATTCTTTCTTCCGTCTCGCTTAGCTGCAGAGCCAAGTTATTGCAGCTATTGTTGTCTTGTTTAGAAGAAATTTATGCTATTTATAAAGTTTTTTTTGCATGGTATGCAAAATCTGTGACATGTTAACATGGTGTTTATAGAAAAAGGTTTGAATTACTTAATGCATGATTGGTTTCTTATGAAGCTGGAAAAGGACTTAGCTCTTCTTGAATTACTTAATGCATGATTGGTTTCTTATGAAGCTGGAAAAGGACTTAGCTCTTCCTATTCTGCATTGGGGATTATTGAGTTGGCTGAAATCAGCCTGATCCCAATTTATCAAGTGGCCCTAATGCTCTGAATTCCTATCTTAGGCATGGCAACATTTATCACATCAAATTAATGTACATAATACTCAATTCTTATGTATCTAAAATGTCACTCTGTGTGAGAGTGAACTACCCTCTTATTCAGCTATCTCTGCAGTCATTCCTTTTTTGAGTGGTGGAATACTATCAGATGGTAGTAACTAGTAAAGTGTGTTGACTCTTACATTGCATTCTGTCCTGCCTCACTAATTGTTGGGACAGTAGCTGATGCATCTCCTTGTTTTCCTAGATGCACTCTATCAATCTCCAGAGGATGGCAGCTTTGCTAGTCGTCCTGCTGTCATCTTCAGTTTTTAAGTTGTGGCATATTTTGTTCATCCTATATAGGTGGAAGTAAGGTGTTTGTTGGCTCCAACTGGAATTGAAGAATTCCCTTCTAAAAACAGGAGTGTGTGTAACTATCCTTACTATTCTGATCAAAAAATATACTACACAGTGGAGAGTTGCAAATTATATTCTATAGCCCTTTGAAGAGAATTTCCCAAGATTCATCTATCATTGATATGAATGACTCAGCTTCCACCTATGAATATTGACCAATATATGTATATCACCAATGAATCAAACCTGATGATGCCAGCAGGATGGCTTGGAAAACTGTCTCTCTATGGGCACAAATATATGCTGAGAAAGATGCAGAAATGTATGAGCCTTATTTGAGACACCATGGAAACCTGTGAAGCAACATTGTTGGTCAACTATCATGCCACTTACTCATGGTTTGTCTCAGGCCGAAGAAACTGGGAGACTTGGGTATTTTTTAAATGGCAAGTTTATGGAGATGTAACATTTGAGGAAGTTTGGAATTTTATAATGCATTAAAAGTGACCTTGCTTGCCTTGTGCTATATTAGTGGGTAAACTTGTGAAAACAATTGGAGAATGACGTGTTTTCTGGGAAAATTTAAGGGAAATGTGACTAAAGAGTGAGTTTTTTTGGACCTGTATTAGCCCTGTTGAAATCCACATTACCACAGGAACCAGGTGTTCCGACTCTTGTCACTATTGTATCGTGCCTATTGCTGGCTGTGAATGGAATAGCCATTTATTAGCCCCCATGATTTATGTCCATTCAGTATGTGTAATGGGTGTTGTTTGGGTATTTATCATTTAATGGTATCATATATTGTGTGACAAAAAAATAAGTGTAAGTGCCCTTAAAGATAATTTATTGAGCTTAATATTCCAGTTTTATTATTCCATGTATGTGTGTTAAATGGTCATTGCCATTATAGCGCCAGGAATAGTAATTTGAAGAAAAATACCCGAACTACCTGCTACGCACAAATTTTGCAACACTGGTGGTTAGTGTACTGGCCTCCCATTCGTTATTTATGGAATCTCTTTCAGTTAGGTGTAGCTGGATCTTTCATTGATATTTTTTACCATTCTTTCTAGTGGTGCAACTTTAATATCAGATGGAAGAGTAGCCTTTACATGTCCATGTGTGTGGTTCTGTGTTTCTAAATCTATGTTAGGTATTCTTCATCTTGTCTTCATTGCCTTAAATTCTGCTCCCAGTCATACCAAGAAGCAAGTTCTCTTGGCTGACTTCTGCAGTGACTAATGCCATTTTTATCTCCTTGATTTTCCAGTCTCTCATTGGACCCATTTGTTGTTTTATGTGTGAGAATTAATTACAATTGAATGTTAGAATGCTGAAGAATATTCCAGGGTATACTTTGGAGATGCAAGAGAAGATAACACCAAGGTAGTCAGTTGAAAAATCATCTTTCAGTATGTCAATTGGTGCTGCAAGAATAGAGGAGGAAAGGCAAAGAATGCAAGGAGCATCCAGAATGTAACATATCTCTCAGACCAAGTATGGTTAATTTTTGTTTCCTGCTTTGCAAGTGGATCTCAGTGAATGAACTTCTGGTGTGGGAATATAATTGTTTAGTCAAGATCTAACTAAGGTCTCTGTCAGGCACAAGATCATTTAAGGGAAAATAGCGAACTGCATGATAAATTCCTTTGCTCATTTTGTTCTTATTTCAATTTTTGTTCCACTTAATAAGTCTGAATAGGGTAAACCATATAGTTATTGGCCACCCAACAGTTATAGGCAATTTGTGTTTTGAAGAGCATATCAAGACCACCATTGGACAAAATTTACAATAAGTATACTACATGTGATGAACAGATATTTCTGTCCTTTCAGCTTTCTTGAAATGACTACCTAATGCCACGTAATTCAATGAGACTTATTTTTCCAAGCTGTTGCTATTATGGAAGAGTTTCTTTTCATTTTCTTAAGGAAAAAAGAAACATTAAGCCATCGCTGGCTTTCTGAGATACGAAACCACTTTTATCACATTTTGAGGGTTTAAGTTTAGGGTACTGCCTACGCAGATATTTATGATGAATGCAACTTGTCATATCAAGTAGCCCAAACTGACTGTGACCATAATCTACCCTATTTAACCTCAGTTTCAATTATTGGCCACCCCGGTCAATAACTGTATTACACCAATTTTTGCAAGTTATGCCTCAATTACCTTTATTTTTCTTCTTGGTATTCATTTTTCAATTATTTTGGTTCAGTTTAATTTCTGAATGAACTGTTATTGGCTGTCTGACCAATAGCTGTATCTCACCTGACCTATAACTGTAATTTAACTTTTTAACTAGTATGCTGAAACTTACCAATAGTTACCCCAACGCTATGAATGCTGCAGTGGAACAAACATATTGATGAACAACAAAAATTTTACTATTTTCACACTTTTTTGTCATTCACTGACCAGGTGTCAATGTGATGTCATTATCAAGCTTCTTTAGCTCTTTCCAAGAATGTGTTCTTGTAATGTTTCTTCTTTCCTTAGAAAAATGAAAAGAAACTTTCATAGTATCATCAGCTTGGAAAAATCAAGTCTCACTGAATTATGTGGCATTAAGTAGTCATTTCAAGAAAGCTGAAAGGACAGAAATATCTGTTTGTCCTTAAGAAGTTCTGCGTAAAGTGGTCTTAAGAAGTCCATGTTGGGTTTCACCTCACCATTGCCGCCTCCTTATCCCAGTGATCTAATGTGAACTGCCCCCCTCTAGTGTGCATCGTGGGTACACCCTTTGCTTTAATACTGTGTGCTCCTTACCCTTGAAAGCCAACCACAGGCTGATCAATTGCCTGTATTCAGTTTTGTTTAAAAACACTGCCGTGAGATTGATATTTGGGCATCGTAAATTTTAACTTAAGAGATCTATAGAATGTAACAAAATGGACTTCCAAATGAGCTTCACTCTCTTCCTCTATTCTTAAGTAGCACAGTTGTAGAGACTTATGTAATGTCTTTAATGAGGTATCCGGTGTGAAATTCCAGTTTTGGCCATACTACATTGTATTCCATGTGAAATAATAGGAAAGAAAACTTGAATGATGCTGCTTTGTTATTCACTGCCCTAGTGTTGGCCTTCTTTATCATAGCTGAGGTATGATATCACCCTCTGTGCTAGATGACTTTCCACAGCATTTTTGTTGGATTAACTCCAACAAAGTCACAATAATCAATGACTGTGACATCATTGATGCAGCCTATCATACCCCTCGCTAAGTATCCCTGCAGAAGTAACTGTGAAGAAACTCTTCTTACACATTACACTCATTAGATTCTCTCTGTTAGAAAATATTATGCTGTTGATCAACTTTTATGGTGTTTGATGTATACCATACCTGTTGTAGGGCATCAGTTGTACTATTGAGGAGAGAAATGTTGAACACAGAGATGCATTCATGCATACAAAAGTGAAATTGAAGTTTTCAGTAAAATAGTGCTCAGATGTAATGCTAAAAAAAATAATGATGGACACTTTCGAACTATCTGGGAGAGGGTACGATTTTCAAATGACTTACAATGGCAGTGCTACAAAAAGTGAATATTTAAAAAAATACAACTAATAGAGGAAAAAAGTTGACTATAAAATATTCACTTTCTCAGAAAAGGGTTTTCACTGTTTTAGATATATTGGTTTCTTAAAATTAATATAATACCTCATTCATTAATTTTTTTTGGTTTTTCAAAACTTTTCTCTTTCCTTCATTATGGTTAATTGTCTTGCATTGCAATTCTAATAATCAAGGACCTGTCTAGATCGCAGCATTTATAGAGATTGTGTAATGGGAGGCACTTCTCTAAAGAGTTCTTTGAATCGTAGCATCAAAATTTTAGAAGCATAACAAAATTCCAAATGAAAGTACTAGCAAATAATTAAAACTTGACCCTCATTATCATAAAAGTTGTAACTCTCCATTCCCCAGACTATATTGTCTTGTTATTCAAGAAAAGAATAAGCAAAAATTATAAACCTTTATACGCCAGATTTAAATGCCCCTTGAAGTCCCTCCCTGCTGGATTTAAATTGGCCCTTTAAAGTTTTCCTCTGGTGTCTCAGATAAAAACCTCTATCTTTTGAACTACTTGTCAAAAATTTGTTCGAATGCATTGTATATACGCATCCTTTTACATGAAAATAAAAATTTCTCCATAGGAAATTATTATTTCATGTGATATTCCTCAAAATATTGAAGAATGCATAGTCCAAAATCACAAATTTTACACTTTATTTGCGTTCTCATGTATTTCCCTTTTTGAGCGCACACACGGCATTGGCCACGACTTCCCTTCACTGGCCAATGCTTACACTCTCTTGCCTCTAAGCGGCGCAGCTCAGTTCCCCTCTGCGTAGTTATCGAGGGAAGTGCTGACGTGGCTTTCTCTATCAGTTGCCTCCCTAGAGTGAGACGATACTGCCTCTGAGTCATCTGTCCCCCGCATGAGGCCAAGGCCACACAGCTGTTCAGCACTGTCATATTCAGGAGATGGAAGAAGAGCTTCTTCGTCCAATTCCTTGTTCAACGACTTATATCATAGCTCGTGGCCATACGGTCTACCTTATGTCGATTGTCTCATACGGTCTCCCTCCCATGTGTCGATTGTAGTCTTTGACAATGGCTGACTTGCTTGCCTTTCCAAGTTCATTACAGAAGTTCCCTTACTTTGGTGGACTATGCATATTCGTCAGCATGAACACTTATCTTTTGTCTTTCCAATCTAATGCAGTCAAGTGATTTCTCACTGAAACATGCAAGTCACCGCGCTTCATTCTTAGCGTCTTGCTGTCAAAACCTGGTGGCATGCCCTTTCGATTTGACCGGACGGTGCGGCATGGGTAAATATTCCTCCTCTGGAGATCATCAAAGAGAGATGGGGAAGAGAAAAAATTGTCCACGAACAATTTATGTCCAGCACCTTCCACTCTCCTTGTCAGCTCTGGAACGGTGGCGTGCATTGCTGTCATTTCCGTAGCCGCACCGAGTCAATCTTTTCCTATATATACTTTCATATCATGCGTCTATCCAGTCTCATCACACAATTTGTAAATTTTTATTCCAAAGTGTTTGTGTTTTTTTGGAATATATTGCCAGAAAACTACCCTACCTCTGAATAAGACTCAAACTTCGTCCACTGCCAAGTGCTCCATAGGAAAGTAAAACTTAGCATAATTTTCGTAGAGCATGTCAAATAGAGTCCTTTTTTTCCAGTCTGTCATACTGTTTGTCATTTCTATTAGGTTTGTTACTGTTGTGAAGTGAAGTAAGCGATATCAATAAATCTGTCTCACCTCATCGTATTGCTGTAGAATGGAGTATGAAACTGATCCAAAAGTGACCAATAGTCTCTAAGAGAATCCCTTACATTATTTCCCATTTGCAATACTATGGCTAAAAAAGTAGCATTTCACACACTGTCACATCAGGCTAGGGAGATGGTCCCTCATCCATTCTGTCTATATACTGGTGGTAGTATCTATTAGTTTCATCCACCAAGATATGAATAACTTGTGCAACATAGATAAGAAAAACACTCACAGGTGATGAATCTGCATGTATTCCGGGATTCTCGCTAAGATTGAATCCTGGAGTCCTGCCAGAAAACAATTTGACGGAGGAATAGTCCTGGATCTTCTATCTGGAAATTTCCATTCGGCTCCCAATGAAGAGCTAGATCTCTGAGGACCTTCCTCCTCTGACTCTGACCCTCCTTCCTCAGATGAACTTTCAGGCTCGTAAGCCTCAGAGTCTGAGTCGACAAAAAGTTCATTCTCGATATCGAAGTCAATCATTTTGTGCTTAGGTGCCATTCCTGAGAAATGAGTACACCAGGGAATACAGTAAAAATTCGTTATTGCAATGTATGCATTCAGGAAGATTAGGAAGATATGGAAGTACTTACCTAGTGAAATGTTGCCAAGTATCCAAGGGAAGAAAAAAAGAGCTGGAAAAGCACTGTCAGAGTTCATGGACTGAAGGTTCGGAAGAAAGTGACAACTCAAGAAAAATCATACACCAAAGACTGGGTGTAAAAGAAAAACATGACGGAATAAGAAAGCGTCTCCCTCTGCATGTGCAAATTTTATGGCACCTCCTCCTCTGAAGAAAGTTAGGGATTAGGATAGAGCATGGTTGGGGCACGGTGATGGGCAGACCCTTTTCCCAACCCTCTGGATTTCCCAAAATTCATATTCTTACTACTCCGTCCCCTCTGTAGTAATATGCTTCATCCTGCATATTTCGATGGAAAAGATAAATAAGATGACTGACACCAAGTTTTATACCAATGGGAAGCATACAAAATTGTTAGGAGGCCTTCAAAATGGACAGTCCAAAAATGGCACTTTCGGCAGTGAGAGCACCATACGGTGGGCCAATATTGGCACTTTCGGTGTTTAGAGGTTATTAAGCACTTCGTTCATCAGTTTCTATATTTCCTTGTCTTAAGAAATCCCAGGTGAAATCCTACATGTCATGCATATAAAATTGAATCAACTGGTGGACAAAACATTAAATTTTACACTTTAACATTTTATTTGCACATGGTATCCTCCTTGTATTCTAATAAGCCTTGCAGGAAGAAAAAACCATAAGCTCTTCAAATTCTCTGTCTTAATAGATTTCAAAATAAAATGCATACACAGGTAATCAACAGTGAACAAAGAAATTGTTGATGAGAAAAGAAAAGTTGATAGCCTGCGAGCAATGATGCACACTTTCAAAACGAATCTCTATTCTCCAAGGCGAAGTGGCAGTAATTGCATCTCACCCCGGGTTAAATAAAGGGATTGTAATAGTTGACTTAAAATCTCCCAAAAATCTTCACTTCCCCTCTTTTGAAAATACACATAAAAGGAATGCTGGAACCAGAGTTTCCTCCTAACACCAACATGCATTCTTGGATGAGAGAACAGCAAAATACTATGTCAACTGTGAAGACAACTTGCGATGATTCTTCTTCCCCCCCGGGTTTTCCAAAGGGTCATAAACCTGTTTTGAGGGACATGGTACGTACCTACCACTGTGAAAGTAAGGGCCTGTGAAAAAAGAGCCTCTGCGGAGGGAAAAATATGGTCTATTTTCCCTTTACACTTAAGTACAAAGTTAGCATGCATAGATATCAAAGAGACCATGAATTCTTGTTTGTATACACAGATGAATGGTTTACCAATCTGCTATGAGACCATGGTGAAAAAGCACCTTACCATTACAAAGAAGGTAATATAAACTGAGGAAGACAAATGGTAAAAATTTATCAGCATTTAACCATGATATACACATTATAAATATAAAACTGCAATGTGACCTGGAAAGCTAATAAATTATAATAAGTACTTGAAAACTGATGTTTTAATACCATGGTCACTTGAGGCAGCTACTGCCAATCGACAGTAAAAAATTGATAGTTTACTTTTTATTAAATGTTATTATTACTAATACATTATATACTATTCATTTTATTGTTATTATTTATTTTCCTCATTACTGTATAGTTTTCCATTAATGAGAAAAATATGTTTGAGTTGATGGAATAAATAATGTGGACATAGATGAATACTTATATGAGCAGATGCCGTAGCATCCCCTGCCATATACCTTAAATGTGGCTCTAGGTGTTGTAGATTTAGTACTAGAAACAGAAAATCTTAAATAATTGTGTAGGTTGATTTAGATGCAGCAACGGTTAGAGTTGCGTCGTACTATGTCTCAGAAGGGTAACATTCTGACAACAATATTTACACTCGCAATGGGATTCGAACCCACAGTTTGTGGTCTTCAAGGCCAACATTTTATTATCCTGAATCCTGTGTTTGGCAATTGATATGGTTAAATAAAATTTTATGTACAAAAACGAAATAAAAATTGTGAAAACCACAAAGATATACTCCAATCAAGTTATTCAAACCATTAAAACTCGAAAAGTTTAAAAAATTGCCATTATGTGACTTGACAATGCATTTTAGAATTAAGTATGCCTTGGAAAAGGTAGAAGCCTCAGCTATGACACCAGTGAAATCACAATCACCTTGCGAGTGACTTGAGTCATCTGGCCAGGCATGAAGAATGCCTTGAGGGTGGACGTTCAGGAACATCCTCAGTCAACCGATAGCACCCACAGGACATTCCAGAATTTCCTTCAGTGTTGATTGTGTTAATGAATCGAAATGGTACTGAATTAGACTTGATGCTTTTATACATCCCCTCAGTGATAGCTCTGGTGGGCTTCGTGGAGTTCATTCAAATTTTTTAGACCACTTAATACTAACAGAATATGAAGTGTTTAAACCAAATGCTGATTCTTTCCTTGGATGATGATCTATTTTTAACCGGAGATTTTATTATACTCGTGGATCGTACTGAAGGATTTGACCTCATCTAGAAATGTCCAGTGTGGTACCTAATCCTGGTAAAGGTAGGTTTTCATATTTAAATACCATTTGGTAATTAGAGGTGATAAATACCAATTCTGTCTGAAACGGCTATTAGTGAAATTGTAGGGAAAGTGATTGGATACAAATATTTTTCAATTCACTTGAACCGCCTGATGTTTCTCGGAGTGTCCTATTATGTTTTATGCTAGATATGCGAATGAAGAGGGAACTATTCTGAAAAATGCTTGAATTTTTTTCTATGATAGTCTTTGAAAGTTGTGTTAATGGACATCTTGCTTATAGATAATGATGTTGAAGGAGTTGTAGGTCTAGCAAAACTTGGTGGTATTCACCTTCAAAGATTTAAAGGTAACCAAAGGTGAATCAAGGGTTGATGAGTGGGCAAAGGTACAAGAGGACACCTGGTGGGATCTTTTCAGAGGCTGTAAGCCCTACCATTCCTCCTCTCATTTATGCTTTCCTCTTCCTTTTTTCATGCTCTTCACTAGCGAGTGCCACCAAGTATTGCTACCGAAACATGTTGACTGATAAGTCTGAACTTTACCTGGACCATGGTCGGTATTTATTTCTTTACTGTAGTTTTTGAAAAATATTTTCTCAGAGTCTATCCATCTTCTTTGCTATTGGGGGATGAGGTTGACGGTGTGACTAACCTGGTTTCTCATCCCAAGAGCCCAGGTTTGAAACTAAGAGTGGTGGATATTGTACGTGGGAATTCTAATCCCTTCTATGTTGCCATTTGGAGATAAGACTTGAAGGTTTTTTTTGGGAAGTATCTTGGTGAATGTGAGACTTGTGCCTGTAAAATTTTACACTTGCAGTTTTTTCCATGTGTTAGATTAGTAGTTGTGACTTCTTGTCAACCATCTGTTTGGGACTTGGCCATACTCTCGAGAATGGAGGGAGAGTTATTCTGTGGTTATTAATTGTGGTTTGTCAAGATGTAATTAACGGAGCACTCAATTAATACTCCAGTTTTTTTGCAGTGTTTCAAAGATTTAATCATCTATTTTACTGCATGCCATGAGGTTAAATTCATTGTTTTGTTGTTGTTTGATGGTGGTTGGAATCTCTGTATTAATTGCATGTTTCAGCTATGTTTGTTTTCTTTTCAGTTCCTTCAATGGCATCCGGAAGTTACCGTGATGAAATTTTACACATTCTTTGCAAGTATGGTGCAAAAAATTAAAATTGGAATGGAATATGATTTGCGTATAAAATGTTTGTTTAACTGCTTCAAGTTTATGTGTGTGTATAGATATATGTTATGTATATATAAATATATAAATGAATGAATATAGATAGATATATGAGAGGGAATCATATATGATGATGCAGAAGAGGGGATAAGGGCAGGCTCCTTAACCTCAGTGGTCTTTCAATTTATAGAACTCATTTGCCAATGAGAAAGAGGCTTCTGGAAAGTGAATATTTTTCCTCTTCTTAATTTTTATAAGTAGTGTTTTATTTTTTGCTATTTTCTCTGATTTGCTTTCTGGGCAATGGTAGTCATGGCCAAGTATTTGAAACTCTTGGCTACTGATTAGAGGGTCCTGTGTTCAAATTTGGTAAATGACTATGGACACTGATAGCCAAACCCATGCCATGTGATTAATTTTCTGGGTGCAAGATTAATGTGGGAGACTGTAAGTGAGATAAAGAAAGGATCTAGGCGACCTCACTCTGAATGGATGATTTTTTGTGCTGTCAGTTTTCATACAAGGTGGGCTCTACCCTCTTATCTACCCAACCAATGTAAAGATTGATTACTTTGGTTGGATTTTCTAAGCATGGAAATCATTTTTTCATGTTAATGAACTTTTCAAGCCATACAAAATATGGCAGCTGCATTTTTGTTTTAATATAAAAGCCATAAATCATGATCAATTGGCCCTTGAAATTTAGGTAGTATGCTGGCTGTCTGGTTTAGATTTATACCGGGTTCATAATTGTTCATATAATTATTATTAACTTTTGTGCAAATTTCCATGATTAAGTCATTATTCCTGGTTCAAATCAGTAATCATAATCAACAATCTTGGTTGTACCTTATGGCATATTAACTACCATGAGGGGCCTTCAATATTTTTTTTCCTTTGATGAAGGTCTTTATAGGTTTTAATCATTTCATGTGATTTGTATGACTTGTTTTCAAGTAAAAATAAAAAAATTGGAACCTTGAAGTATTATATTTCTCTGATGGAGAGGGGAGATACTTCTTTTCATGAGGATGATCCAGTCTGAGGTAATATCGTCTGCAGTGAATTTAAGTTCTGCTGGTGAAATCATACTATGTGTTGTAGTAAGTTCATTTTTCTTACCAATATTTTGAGCCGGTTAACAAAGTGGTCTGAAATTTTATTTCTATGAAGCTCTTAGTTGATGCCTAATTGAAAATAAAATCATTCCATTAAAAGAGCTCCCAGTATTTTTTTGTATTCTATACTTCATGATTCATGAACCAAAATAAATGAAGCACATTGCTATCTATTTCTGGAAAACTATAGAATGGATCATGTCGTATCTGAATATGTGGTGCATATTTAAATTTAATGTGGCAAAATTTCTTAGCTTCATGCACCAGTGTCTTGGTGTCACTGGGGCAAAGTTGTGTACCCACATCCATGCCCAGGGCCAGTGAGGGCCCATGGGGTTCCTGTAGGATTATATCTTATGATTGGCTACTCACTTTAAATGTGTCCTTTAATATACGGGAATGCATTTTTGTTGTCAATTGCATACCTCATTTTCTGGAGATACAATTTTTCTGGGATGAAAAGTCCACAGGGTCCCTCTGTTTGTTGAACTTGGTCCCATACACTCTTTGATATGCACCTGATATTCACCCCATTATCTACATGTAGCATCAGATGAATGAATTGATCCGAACCTAGCATTTCATGAATAGGTCTGACAATGGAAGTAGAGAGATGGATAAAAGGTTAAGAGTTTATAGAGAGTTGGGTTTACTTTGCTCTCTAACTTCTGGCAGTCAAATATCATAAAGAGGGGAGCACTAGCATAGTGAAGTTTACCTCATTTGAAGGAGCTTTTCAGAATAGTCCTTTCCAGTTGGCCATTAGTTGACAGTGGCCACTCATTAACCCTTTCACCCTAAGACATAAAATGTGATTCCTTCCCGGTGACGGAGTTCAGTTTTTTGCATATTTACATTCAGCACGATGAAATAAGACCCTTGTCATCAAAATTTTTAATTTTTGAAGCCTATTTTTTGTAATTATAAGTGTTCAAACTTTGGACGTTCTAGAACATCCTGCGCCACCAGGAAGATTGTTGTGCGGGTTTCATGCATTATTGATAATTCCCCGTCGTCAATTTTACGCCTACTAAATGAATAACAAACCTTAATCGCCGTTAAACTCATAATTTCACGAGTTATCCAGTTTGTAAACTCTTCTTGCACTTTGCACTCATTTGATCCTCTCAGTTATAAAATATTGCACTGACATCAATAAAATATTATAGAATGTGATTTATTTTGAAACCTTCGAAAGAAAATTCCTCATTTGGAAGTACAACTGTCTTTTTGCTCAGTATTTTGATAGTGAAAATATCAAATACAAAATTTTAGTTCAGGAAATGGATTGCTAGCGTCTTTAATTGAGAATTACCATAGTAAGCCATTGGCTGTGTTCATACAAGTACACAATTCCTGTAGTGCTTTTAAAACCTAAAATCACAGACGAAAATCATAATCATAAAAATACATTGCATAGAAATTTGTTTCTGAAACTACAATCAATATTTACATAATTTCAGCATTTGATGTTCCTGTGATAATTTATGAAGCAAAGGAAAATGCATAATGACAGGTTTCCCTCACTGGCCTCACAATTTGTGGGATTGTCCATGCTAATCTCTCGCTTGGCACTCTTGTCATTTTCGATTTTGCGTTGTCTATTTCATATTGATGTGGATAATGTCACCTAATTTGCAGTGTTCTACAATTAACAAAGGTATTCCCATATATGTACACCACATAAAAATTGTCTTCGAGGAAATAAATCGTTAGATCCATCGATATATCAGTTTAGGGGTGGTTGGCAAAGTATTTTTGGGTAGAAAGGAAAAGTGGACGGAAGGTGATGGAAGGGGGAGAGAGAAGTTGGGTTTGAAGGGCTTAAGGATGCCGGTGGTTGTGTGAGACTCCCCATGGGGCGAGGGATGGGGGAAGGGCTCAGAGCATTGACCACGCACTGGTCACAGAGAGAGTTGGCTGATGGCGGGGGTGTATGGTGGGTCCCCGTAAAGAGTAGAGTGAGAGGAGGGATTAGCTCAGGAGAGGCCTTCGGGCAGGTTTTACAATGACTGAATCACTAGGGCTGGCCTGAAGAAAGGCTGGGTGTGGATGAATGGCAGGCATCGGTGAACGGCTAGCGTAGAGACGGAGGGTAGGGATTCCTTGGTGAGGGGAGAGCAAGGGTAACAAGGAGGAAAGTGCATGGCAGAAAAATATCATGGTCGAGGGTGAAAGGTGTCTAGCTTGGAAGACAGCTGAGACAACAGAGTTGTTAACGGTTTTGAACAAAATAATCATGGCATAGATTCATTCATTCATGGATTTGCATTTGGACTGGTTCATGAACTGTCCTTATCAGCTATTGTAGAGTATCAATAGTACTATTGAGAAGAGAAATGTTGAACTCAGAACTGCGTTTATGAGTATAAAAGTGAAGTTGAAGTTTCCCATCAAAGTGTGCCCTGATTTTTTGATAAACAAATGTCAATGAACACTATGGAACTATCTGAGGGATGACACGTTTTTAAAGTTACCTACAATGGCAGTTCTACAATAAAAGGAATATTTAAAAAAATACAACAGAGTAAATGGAGTTGACTATATTCACTTTTACAGGGAAGGGTTTGCACTGTATTTGATATATGAGTAACTTAAAATAAAAGGATTATAGTCCTTGTGCATTAGTTTTTTGTTGCACAAAGACTTTTTCACTCCACCATTATGGTTAATTCTTTTGCGTTTAAATTTTAATATAAAACAGCTAATTTAGCATGTGCAGCATTTTTAGGGGTGGTGAAATTTGAGGTGCACCACTAATGAGTTCATTAAATCGAAGGATTAATATTTTAGAAGAATAATGAAATCCCCAATAAATGTACTAACAAATAGTTCAAACTCGACCCTCTTTATCAAAAAAGTTTGTATACACTGACAAATGGATCAACAATCTGCTACAAAACCACAGTGAAAAAGGGCTTTACGATTTCAAAGACGAAGAAAATACAATACGTGGAAGACAGAGGTAAAAATTTAGTAAAATTTAACAGTAAAATCCACATTATAAAGACAAAACGAAATTGCCATCTGGGAAGCTAAAAAATTATAACTGGTACTAGAAAAGTGGCATTGTAATACATAGGACACTAGGGAGCAATTGACAATCAACCGTCAAAATTTTTTTACAATTTATTATTTGCTATTATTAATAATACATTATATATCATTCACTCTATTGTGACTATTTGCTTATCTTCATTACTGTATAGATTCTGTTAATTAGGAATATGTGTGAATAGATTGAATAAAAATTGTGGAGGTAGAAAAATACATATATCACCCTGCCATACACCTTAACAGTGGCTTGGAGTGTTATAGAAATGGTATATCCAGGTATTGTAGAATGCTCTAGATTTAGCTGCAGATTCAAAAATCTTAATTAATTTTATAGATTGATTTATACTTAATCACCAACGATATAAGTTACATCAAACTACGTCACCTATGGGTAACATTACAGCTACAATATATACACTCGCAACGGGATTCGAACCCACAGTGTGCTAGTTCAAGGCCAATATTTTATTTATCTAAATCTTGTATTTGTCGAATCGATATGGTTAAATCAAATCTGATGAACCAAAACAAAAGAAAAGTGATGAAAATAGCAAAGATACTCTTCTAATCAAGCAATTCAAACCATAAAAATTGAAAAAGTTTAAAACATTGCCGTTATGTAACTAAAAACTTCATTCCAGAACGTGGCACACCGTAGAAAAGGTTGAAGCCTAAGCTATGACTCCAGTGAAATCGCAACTGCCTATGAGTGACTTGAGTCTGCTGGCCGGACTTAAAGAATGGCTTGAACGTGGACGTTCTAGAACGTCCTGCGTCACCCGATAGCACCCACAGGACGTTCCAGAACGTCCTTGAGCACTGAATGTGTTAAAGAAGAACCCACATGATCTGCACTTAATGGTAAAACATTATATGTACTTAAGTTATGTCATTTTTATATTTCTCCTACATTTTTTAAGAATTGAAATGAGTCTCAATAGGGTATGATTAGTTTATAATATCACTTATAATACACTGGAGCAGCTATTAAAAAATATTGATAGTAAAATGTGGGGGCAGCTCAATACCTGTTCAATTGATGGATATATGTATATTTGTCCCAAGGATTTATGTGAATACAACAATTATAGGACATGCCAAATGTGACTCACATTTGATATAAAACATGGAGGTATTTAGGAAGCAGGAGCACACACAAAAAATGCATCATATGAAGGTGCATAGTGAAATTTTAAAAAAGACATAGGGAAGACATAAAAAAGATATCTATTAATCACTATTTGTGGTAAACTAAGCCATTTGAGAAAGTTATTCAATTGTGTTTTTGGCGGAAAATCAGGAACTAACTGATGAGAAAGGGATTTGGGTGAAGGGAAGGAAAGGCAAGCTGCATTCAGTGATGTTGATGTTGAGATTCCATGCATTGTGATGGATAATGGTTGGAATAGCATTTCAAACGCTCCTTTCCATGAATTCAGCCTGATACCTTGCTACTTGGAGGGGTTGTATTCTTGCTGGTCCTTGATGCCCTTACCTTTTCTGGATTGTGGTTGAAAATGGAGTCAGGGCACATTAGAGACTTGGAACATCCCTTGAAAAGTTCAGTGTCAGATCATTAGGTGCCTTAATATCTCCTCCAGAAGATCAGTGTGATGTGAAGGTGAGTGTGTAAAGCACATTTCCAAGACCAGATCAGTTCAAAGCACCATACCTCTCTGATGAATTAGCCTTTCAAATATATTTGTATGGGTTGTTTTTTAAATGGGAAGATTTTTCTTGAAAATTGATCCCTAATTTTCGAACACAATGGGACCATGACTAAAGCAGTGAGGTGGTAAACTGATTCCTAAGAAATGGGTCACTTGCTTCAGGAGTGTGCTTTTCATGAAGGCTGAATTTTAAAGGATCATTTAAAGTAATTTATTAAGGTTTTATTATCATTGATTGAAACCTAGAGTGGCTGGCTCACTTTTTATTTTGTGAATCGCACTACAATATGGTATTGTTTTAGTGTGGTTTTCTGCCTACAAATAGATTAATGTACCTAAAGAAATAAGTCTAGGATCAAATTCAATGTTTTAATAAGTTGGTGCTCCCTTGGAGCTTCTTTTGTTAGAGAACTGGAAAAAGTATATGTATACATTTTACTGAAATTGTCCACACTTGGAATTAAATGTCATGGTAATAAATTCCATATTAAGTGGTTGTAATCCTCTCTAGTAATTATTATGGATTCCTTTTTTGGAAGAAATTTTTTCTTGTAATTATTTACTTTATTGATGAGGTAATTGTAATTCATCCCAAATACATTTTTTGAGTAATTTAACAAACACTGGTTCTAACAATGGTATGTTGTATTCTTAGTGAACTGCAGCATATTGTTTTGGTGCATGTTATAGGTGTCATTATAAGAAGGGGTAGAATTGATAATATTGAAAAAAAGGGAATGTAATTTTGATAAATTTTCAATCATTGGTATGAATTTAATATGCAGAGTGTATTCCTATAATATAGAGCTCAAGACTATAGAAAAGTTAAGACTTAAAATGCATCTTCAAAAAGCATCAGGAACTTAATAATTTCTTATCGATTAAATGAGGAATAATTGGAGTGGAGCTAGGTCCTCAGGTTTTCCCAATTTGCTTTTCCCAAGACATTTTTCATTCAGGAAGTACCCAAAAGTTGAGTGCACAAATTCCGTGGTTTTGATACCAATGAAATCTGGCACCAAAATATACAATCTGATTATAACCATAGTAATAATGTGAAGAACTAATACACAACTGATACTTTTTAGACATTTGTCTTTGACTTTGTCCAAATTTAATTATCCAAATGGTTGATGCTTGAGCATAGATTTCACTTCACATTGATACATTGCGTTTTAAGTGTGCAACACTTCGCAGATGGGTCATGGGAAAACTCATGTTTTGCTTACCAATATCTGAGGTTGGCTCACAAATATACTCATGATTTATATGAATGTCCATATTTTGGATTCAAATAATGAAAGCTTCTGATAAATATGATGAAAAGTGCCAGACTGAGTGAAGGACATGAATTATTTGATGCTTTGATTGAGTGCAAAAGAACAGCTGGAAAAGTTAGTAAGAATGTGGTCAGTCTTAAGTCAATAAGTTAATTGCATTATCTGCTTGAATATTGCTATATTCTAAATACCATCAACTCTCGATTACCCATGTGCAGAGTATCCATGTTGCGGATTATCCGTGCATGATGTTTTACCCCCTGACAATATTTTCTGTGGCCATTATACAAAAATTGAAGCACAACATGAGGATTTTTTCATTCTAAAAGCCGGAATTACAAAGGATCTTTTCTTACTGCTCAAATTCTCTTCATAAAATGTAATTGTTAACCTTAATTGCCCACAACTAATGTGTTATGTTTACTTAACCATTGCTGGCTTCTATTGTATTGCAGAAGGCAAAGAGTATTGGAAAGAACAAAACTAACAGGCTGTAAAATATATTTGGCACCTTTCTACGTGAACTTTTTTTTTGCGTGTGATAAGTGCTATTACTGTTGTGGCCTCATGTGGACCTAGATTTCACCTTAGGAAATCAGGAATTTTCTTCACTCACTATCAGACATCTGAGGTCCTGTCTTGGACTGCAACCTTCGCAACTTTGTGGTTACTTTTTGTCAACACCATTGATGGAGTAGAATACAATGTTTCTATTTCCACCTAGGTGTAGTGAGTGGGTCTCAAGCTGGGTTCACATGACAGATAAGAAGTGTGGAAAACAGAAAAGCATCCAGTCAATCACAAGTCAACTGGTCAGTTAATGGGCAGAGCCACCACCTGCTATGTGGAGAATGCTTCAATTGCAGCCTTCCTTCTTTCTGACTAAAGGAAAACTTCATTTCGATGAAAGGACAAGGGTACAAAAAACTTCCAGATGATAATTGTGTCAAATGAAGAGCAGGGTAAAAATATCTTCCTCAGGAAACTGATGAGATTTCAAGCCAGAGAGAGTAATTTCAAGAAAGCGAAGTCAAAATCAGTGAAGTAGCAGCTAAGGAGGTTTCTTAATGCCGGCTTTACTGTCATCTATGTAAGGCATGGCATGAAGTTTTCCCACATGGTAATTTCCCATTTCATTTATTCAGTTTCGTCCATTTGTTTTGTTCATTCCGCGATGTTTTGATGTCACATTTTGATCCCAAAAATCAATGATTCCCTGGTTCCTCCCTGCCAGTCTGCAATTGGCTTTCTGTCTTACGCAACATATTCTGTCGTGTGAACCCAGCTTCACACAGTCATATCAAGCATGGTCACACTGTATCCCTTGTGGCGTCCTCATCCATGTGCCGTTGATATGTCATTAGTGGGGAGATATTTGCGAAGAAAATATCTGTTAATATGAAAATGAGGCTATTATTAAAACGAGACTGTTATGGCAAGGGGCTGTTACGTAAACTACCCGGGAATTCATCCCACATGTACGAAATCACAACAGCGCACCATAGATTGCAGCATTTCCCTTCCTTTCAGCAATCATCCCCCTCCCAAAAATATATAAGAGCCTACAGATGACTGTGAGCTCATTATACGGCCTAAAAGTGGAGGGAACACGCTCATTCTCCAGCAAAATGAAGTCTTAAGTCCCAGGTTTACAAGGGATCCCCACAGCTCGCCTGGGAAATGTATACTTTCGGGTGGAGAGACAGCCCGATGGGGACACCTATAACGTTTTTGTCCCTCGAGATCTTTAGAAGGTCACCAACACTGATTTCCTGTTGACTGTTTACTTTCAAAAGTCTTACTACTGCGTGTTCATCAACATCAACGACGAGAGTTTGAGGTGGTTGGGCAGAAGGTGACATTCTCCGGCTTCCCAGATGGAAATGGGATGGTGGAGCAATTCAATATTACCCTGGTGTCTGATATCACCTATTCGGAAAAACAACATGCAGCTGAGGAGCAGCTTCCTAGAATCTGGCTAGATGTGAACGAGGCCTACAAGCCAGTTCCACGACTCATCGGAGGAAGTGTTCCAGAGAGAACCGAAGTTCATGGAAGACCCAAGCTTATTAGCAAAAGTGTATCAAAATGCTTAGGCGGTGAGATCGTGGAAGTTGACGGAGGTAAACCAGTATGCTACACGGACCATAAAGAATCTTAAGTGAGATGTGGTACAACGGACTCTATGAAGGGTACCCGTTAATGAATGATAAAGTTTGTGCTCTTAATTGAAGATGAAATACTTGTATACTAAAATGCCTGTACATGTTCAGAAATAAAAAGTATGAAAAAAATGTTTCTGCTCTCATTTTTTATTACCTTACCCGTACTAGGAACATTATGTAATGATTTCATAGAATTAAAAAAGAGAATACAGGTTCACAATTTTATAATTATTTTTTCTCCATAATATTTACAATAATTTGAAAAATATTATATGCATCAATATATTTTTTCTAAGCATCAACTGCACATGGAGGTGTTGGTCATATTGTTCACAACAAGTCTGAAGTTTCTCGCTGTTAAAGTCACCATCTCCATCGATGTTGTAATGTTCTTGAAACAACTGCACTGCCTTTCTGAGTGCATATAACTTTTGCTCCAAACCTTTAGCACTCTCATTTAAATAACCATACTGAAGTAAATATCTCTCGATGCAATTGTCTACTTAATTGAATGGTAAAAGAAATAAGCAAAGAAAACATTGTAATAAAATATATCAGAAAAAAACTAGTGACAAAAAAATCTGAGCCATCCATCGCGACTTCATCCATTACAACAAGTCATTAAAAATGATGGTAAGCACGTCAATTTTAACCAATTTAGTTTATTTTACACCAGTTAGCTAGCTTGTGAGCATTTTCCTAGCACACTGTAGATTACTCTCCATATGCGCTTCAATTAAACAGCACTCGAGTGCTCATGATCATTGGTTGACACTTTCTTTAAGGATGGACATCCATACAATTATTTGCTATGCAAATACCTCTGGGAGGATGACTAGTTAAGTAAGATGCCTTTTGTTCTACTTTGGTGAACAGATATTTATATTGCTTTGTGTAATTATGTAATATACTCTCAAATTCCGAATAATCTACATCTCCAGCATATTTTGACTGACCATGATAGTTGTTTCTCAACCAAGAGGAGTCTCTCGCATATGATAGTGATGGTGATTTAAAGAGCCACATGTTACAATGTTTGTTTTGAACATTGATTATGGATAATTCCTTGATTACATATCCATCATTATTGGTAAATCCTTGAAATTCGATAGTGGCACTCATCACAATGTATGTCCAACTTACAAGGCTTTAAACCCAATGCCAGAGAGTGAACACACATCAAAGACTTTTTGACTTACAGAATTGTGATTCTTGCCAGAGGTCAAAAAACCTTTCACTCACACGCGTAATCAGAGCATAGCCAAGTTATACTTTTTGATTGCCAGGTAAATCATACATTATGAGTACCATCTCTAATTCAAATCTTTCTGCACTTTCTGGTGGGATTACTCAAAACACAAAAAAAACAACACTTTTAGCCTGGTATTAAAACTTCTATCCATCTGGCCTATGTAAAACATATTAAATGAGTCACATTTCACTTTTTATATGCTGGATTGAAGGGGGGTTCTATTTTATCTTTATTGCAAAACAGGATTTTTCCAAGAGTAGCAGGGTTATTAAGTTATTCTTTGGGAAATTTTTGAACGATCTTGTTAGAAAGATCACCCACAAACAATAATCGGCACCACTCCTTCGGCTTTTCTTGCGTAGGGGCATAGCTGGGAAATAGCTTTCGCTTTAAATTATTTCTTTAAAAGTTTGGTTACAGTGTTTAGGCTGTAGCCGTTGGAAACTGCTATGGATTTTATGGTGTCGAGCTCATGGTTAAAATTAGATAATTTGCTGGGTAAAATTACCAATCTGTGTAGCATAGAGTGGAAAGCAGACAGTTTCTGGGCAATTGGGTGGCATGAATCAGCTGGAATAATAACATCAACATGGTTTCCTGTGCATGCCAAAATCATGTTTAGTTGTCCACATAGTGGTGCCTGTAGGGTATGTTGGTTAAGTTGGGGTTTATGGAATTAAATAATTTGGATTCCAAACTGTCCATGAATATTTCAGCTAATAATGGTGAGTGGGGGGGGATCCCATTGCCTGTCATGGGCTATCTGGTGATAGAATTGAAAATTGAATTGAATAGAAAATAATTTTGATTGGCACACAATTCCATTAGTAGGTGAAGTTCTTTGGCTAACATAGCATCAACATTGGAGTCTCTCAGTAAATCCTTCGTGAGTGACAAAGTTTTTTGGACGAGCACAAAGGAAATAAAGTTTTCATATCAAAAGAAAGTAGCTTAGAGTTGGGGGGCAAAGAGAGATGTTGAAGGTTACGCGATAAATTGCTGGAATTCTAAATGCTGTGTTTTGCTGGAAAACCAGAAAGTTGTCTAAAGATGGTATTCAGTTTGGAGGCTAATTTATAAGATGATGAGCTTATGCAAGATACCACTGGGCAAACAAGCGTTCCATCTTTATGAATTTTAGGAAGGCCATAAAATCTAGGAGGTAAAGGATTCATCTGTAGTAGTTTCCTTTTCACACTTTCAGAGAACAGATTAGAGGGGGCAGATATAGCTGTTTTTACACTTCATTGGACTGTAGCGGTTTGGTCGCAAGGAAGAATCACAAAGCCAGTATCTTTCAACATATCATCACATTTTTCAATGAACGACAATTTGTTTATAATATTAAAATACCTTGTGGAATATTGCAATTGTTGTTTCTGTTTTAATATGATGAACTTCCACGATATATCTCCTGAATCTGTTGAAATTATTTGTACAGTTGACTAAATACATTAACTTCTTCACAAAGTTCTTCACCATCGATTCCGTAATTCTCACGCATGTCACTGATGAGAATCGGCCTTCGAGTACTATCCATATTTTCAACAACATTGAGTAAACCTTCGTGGGAAAAATAAGTCATTTGTTTGACAATATTCAGAGAACTTTTTGGAAGCCAATCCCACAGCTGAAGTCTGAGGGAATCAAGGATTTGAAAGTACACTTCTGATCTTATTTTCCCTTATCACTTCTCGTCTTATTTAGAATGTTTGTACACATATTTTGTAACAATTTCCTTCGTCCTACTCGGAATGCAGGTGCGCTCATGAAGGGAAAGGGGTGGGGACGGGAAGCACTGGACGTCAATAGTATTAAATGTTTATGATAAACTAATATAATTGTACAATTAAAAAATTGAAAATAGTGTTATTCTATTATATCAAGCTCTGCTACTTTGCCTAATTTCTACCAATCCCTACAAATAAACTTACCAAAAAAATAAGAAAATATTTTGGAATTGAAAGTTTCATATGTGGAGACCAAGTTACTTATCAAAGGGAAGGAGAGTATGAGGGGTTGAGACAAATGCTACGGTTGTCGACTATGGGGAAGCGGGGATAAAAAATCACTATGAAAGGTAATGTGCAGTGCATGCACGATCCATAAGTCTAAGCCTTTTGACTGTACTATGATGTAACCCATTGGCAGATGTTGGGAGGTGGGGGCAGGAATAAGACTGGAGGGATGCCGAGTTAGTTATGCTACCGAGCTGCATTTGGGGATCTTATGGTGGCCTCAATGACGGCGCAGTGCGGCAGCCAAGGAAGAGTATAGAGAGAAGCAACCGAAATAAATGAAGCTTTTGGCAGGCTGAATGTTTCCCTATAACTACATGATGTTTTACTAAACTACACTTAACGCTTAACATTCGTTTTAACCTTTCGGTACGTATATAAATTACTGTAAATGGGCAATAGTATTTACATTTAGTGAATTTCTTCATGCATTTTAAAAATCCCCCCCAAATTTTTATTCCCCACCAAAATTTTTTCTATGGCACATCTTGTGCCATACATCCCCCTGTAGGCGGCCCTGCATTGGTGCATATTCATCTCAAGTATGAGTGTACTTTCTTCCAAAAAAATGTAACAGCTTCAAAGACAGCAATTGATGTAGTTTATTGCCTTATGTTCTTTAAACATTCTCACGAGAAGAGATTTACTCACTTATGATCTTTTATAAGCTTCTAAGTTTTTTTAGCTGCTCATATATATTATTGTATCCCTTCTATAAAAAACATCCCTCAGCATTTCTTGTCCCCTTGAATAGTTGCCACATTAAATTTATTTGTAATATGTAGCTGTAGTTCTCAATAATGAATCCAAACAAATATCGACCAAGAACTATAAAACACAATGGAGCTGAGCTTTAAAAACGCCTGAGACAAAAATCACATTGTTGATACATAGAATTACTATTATTAGATACTTATTTTGAGGTGGAAGAAATGTTCAGAATATCGAGAACGAGGCAAGGAAACGAGTCGGGTATTCACCCAAATTGAGGGAAAAGTCAATCCTGTCAGTATGTACATGTGTATAAAATTTCCAAATAACTTGTTTGCATATTAATTTATACCGGCTGTAGGTTCACAGTGTGCTCAAACCTAAGTTTGATAAAGAAATCACGTACGGCGTCAATGGAAAGCATAGGCATCGAAAGAATTTGTGGCAGTGTGTCTGATTACATTGTCTCATCAAATTGTTACAATGTAATCGTGAGCTTACATGCACTTCATCTAGGAGGCGCGCTGGTTCCCCCGTCGGGTTGGTGCTTGTGAAGGAGTTCATATCGGCCGCGTTGATTTTGAGCTTCCGGGTATTGGGGAAAAAGGCAGCAAATATGAACGTGGAATTCACAAAGGTAAGGAAAAAGTATAAATGTTTCAATAAACATAGGTTTATTAGAGCATTTTGCATGTTAAATCAATGTTCAGGTTTCTTGAGGCGACTTTGGTAATATGCGCGGCATTCTTCACGGGTTCAATCAGGACACTCGTCATAAAGTTCACGCTGGCGCATAATTGTCAATATAACTTCGATATTTTCGACAAATACTTACTTCTTTACAAATTTAGTTGCCATCGGCACCATGTAGTGATGGTTAGCAGTATTTTGTTATCATCGGCGGGATGGCAAAGTAAATAGTTGCGTATGGAGTGAAATAGTATATATTTGTGTGAACTAAAGATTATTACCGTTGCCAGCATTTATCCAACGCTCGGGTAATGCATAACTTGCTTTTTGTGAAATGCATGCTATCGACGTGCCGGGCTATTGTGTAATTGAATTTTATAACTCAACGTATCTTAACCTTCCCGGAAACCTCCTCAGGATTAATAAAGAGAGGCATAACTTCAGTAGGTAAGAGAATGGAGAAATACTAAAGAATAATTTACGTAATTGTTTATTTAACGAGTTTCATTATGGATATGATTTGTTAAGGCCTGGCTACACGAAACATTAACCCGTAGGAGTTAATGTGCGAATGCATGAACGCGTGAATGAAAGTTAAAATTCACCGTTTTACCACAACAACTTGTACGAATGCGTGAACAGGAAAATATTACCTGCTCAGTTTGGTTCATGCGTTCGTATATGAACACGTAAGGGTCAATGTGTCGTTTAACCAGGCCTCAATGTATTGATGTGGAAGTCTATGGTTTCGTGCCATTGAAAAGCTTGGGCGCCTCAAGTATAGTGGCGGCAAAGGTCTTCGCTGCAAAGCAATACAGTTGTAACATTGAATTCGACGGTGCCGATGACGCTTCCGAGAGAGAATCTTTCCTCGTGGGTTGACGCTTTCAGGAGGAATCCTTGAGAGCCGCAATCGAACTTGGAATATCTGGGAACTCTGGTTAAAGGCTGCAAATAAAAACTGAACCAAACTAGCAAAGGTAAGGAAAAATGTGAATACTTTTGAGCTTTTCTTATGTCTTACCAAAGCTAAGGTATTTTGAGATCATTTTGGATTGTTTGCGTGAATACTTGTATGATCGTAGCGGGTCATCGTCGTATTTTTTCATTCGCGGAAGTATGGCGTCGTAATATGAAATATATTGTCTTTTAAGAGATGCATTGACTCCACCGGCAGCAAGACGTGATGGTTAGCCGGCATTCGGGGGCATCAGGGGTGATCTTACGATTCTGTTTCTTTAATAATACTCTCCAGGTACAAAATTAGCCTTAAATGATAGTCATTGATAGAGCGAGGCATGATATGATGGAAAGTTATTGCTATTGGGCTAAAGTTTGTGCAGAGGCCAAACGAAATTTCATTCATCAGGTCACCAAAAAAAAAGAAAAAAGACATTCAGACAGTGTCCCGGGAAATCTAAGGGGGCTCATGCTTGGTGAAGGAATTTCATCGTTCCATTTACTTAATGATGTCATTATGTTGCAGTCTAACTTTGGAGGCAAAATTTGATCTTGTAATATTCACAAAAGTTAATTTCACTGTGGGTTCTCTGGGCGCATGCCCTACTGGGCCTTGACTCTCCAAGCACCCTACAAAACCAAAATTTTACACAGTTATTTCAATGACACCAAGTTTGGTTTCTTACATGGAATTTCTGTATTAATAGATTTAAAATGGGTGGTAAAACCTGATAGCATATTATCTTGTTTTCATTATGGTGTATTTCATTATTTTTACTATGGTGTGTAGGTTCCACATGACTGGTGTGCCATTCATCAGAGCAATAAAAATGTACTTGCTACCATGTCCCGAAAATGGCTCTCCTGTAAATATAGGGTAATCATGAAACTTCATTTTCCCTGTCTCTTTTTTTGTGGAGGCCCAATATTTTCTATAGTACCCTGGGCCTTAACCAAACTTAATTAGACTCTGATGGTTAATTGGCATCAGTGGCATAGCTTAATGAATAGGTGTACCTAATGGCATTCGTTATGGTCTCTTATTTTTGTTAGAATACAGATTACCAAGAAACGGAGTCATTACAAAAGAATTTTGTGGCAATCACAATTAATGTAAACACTTTTGCGAGGAGGAGGAATATTTTTATCGTGCAGATAATTGCACCGAGTCACTTCAGTTCTGATTTTGCTGCGGTCTTCCTTAAAAAAAATGTTATAGAACCCTATTTTATAAAGTTTTTAAAAGTTAATGACTAAAACACTTAGAGCCAAACTTTGGGTTGATTAACATTAAATCTGGAACTTGATTTTATGTCAAGAAAAGGTAATTTTGTCCTTTGGAGGCCTTAAATATTTTTACTGTTACTCGCATATCGCAAAGTAGTGGAAGAAGAATCTCTCTCAAAGTAACAGGAGCTAATAAAAACAATTACTGCTTGAAGAAATTACTATTTGCTTTGAAGAATTGATTCAAGCATGCTTACCTATTACTCCTTTCCCTGAATGGGTTGACACCGTGAGAACACTTAAGTTCCTAGGGACAGGTGTGTATGCCAGACTCTCTGGTAATAATTTCCCACAAACAGCCATATTCTTGCATCCCTCTTTTGCTTAAGTCACTTGTGCCTTGCTTTCTGAATGCTGTCTTGCTCCTAGAACTTTTGATTGAGATGCGCTCATTTTGATCTAATTGAATAATGCATGTTGACCTACCTCATCGGCTGACTGTGTTTCTCGTACTGTAGTGTTTCAATTCATCCATGAATATTTGAACTCCTTCGTATAACACCACATACCATCCACTCCTTTAATTTTTCGACTCACATTCTCTCTCATCAGGCTTTCTTGATATGGCAAGCTCAACAACGAGTGCTTCTTCCTTAGGTTCTGATAGTCAGAGCATCCATTCCACATACTATGATCACCCACTCTTCCCTATGCCTTTGCTTTGTACTAACAGGATACTCATTGCATTAAGACACTTCGACTAAATAATCTCCTTGACTTTACTGAAATTCAGGCCTTTCTCAGCAATATGAACTGGCCATGATGATTGTAATCAAAGCAGTCGTATCAATCATGAATCAGATAACAGTTTTTTGTTTAACCCTTCCACGCTGAAGTCTCTGGAAGTGAAATGCTTTCTGTGCTACCAGTAGTATGATAATTTTCTGTACTCCTCTCTACGGAGCTCTCTCGTGGCAATGAATCGATCAGGTATGCCTTATGCTCATTTTGGAACCCCACTCAGCGGGACACCGTGCCCTTTATCTGGGCACTCAGGTCGACCACCCAACCGTTTGCACCCACTCTCTCAGCAGGAGGCTGCTGTAAGCTTGTTGCATTAAAGTTGTTTTTTTAAAAATAATTCTTTGCTGTATACTTCAAAAACTTATACTTTTAAATGGATTTCTAATGTTATTTTGAGCATTTAAAAATTTCAACCAAAATTCTAGCATTAATATGAACAAATTAGAGTTCTATTTAGAGCTCAAACTATTGAGAGTTCCACACAAGATCTCCGTTACTGTCAACGCTAGATTTTCATTTGAAATGTGCTTATACTCAACGAAAGACAAATAAATCACTTCATGAAGTTAAAGAGTTTGTTGAGTGAAAAAAATAATTGCCTCAAAAAACCATGGAAAATACAATAAGTTAACTGCGGATTCATGCAGCAAGTAGGACTACTAATGATGTGGAAGGTCGAGCTCACTTTCCGAGGAAAGGGTCTGGCCCTCCCTAAGCTGGGTCGCCAGGGCTTACTGCATACCTAGGATTATTGCAGGTGTATCTGTCACTTCCCTTCCCTCACATCGGCTATGCCCAACATTAGGCCTTTTTCGTTGGTTTTTCTCGGTTGGCCATAACTGAAATTCGTTCTTTTGTGTAGGAACATTCACATCGACTATAGCCGTCACTAGGTACAAAAGGCTTAATGCTGTCAAGGGATCAAGTCATGTTCACGTCTACAGCCTTTTCTATAATCTCCCCACTATAAAAAAGCATAACATGGATTTGAGAGCCTTGATTTTTGATTGAACAGGCCTTTTTAGGCTATGACATCCCAAGTACATTATGCCATATGAGAGGTGTGACTGAATTTTAAAATGGGAAATTAGTTTCTGGGCATCAATGTACACAATTGGGGATTGTTGTCTGATAAGGGAAGTACCAAATGTTATTTTTGTCACAGTAGGTTTTCTGTGCAGGGACCTGTCAAGGTCTTCCGTTATGGTAAGCCAAAGATAATCAAAGGATTACAATCTGATTAGAGAGCTACCATTAATGAAGAGATAAAGGCCTTAGGAATGATTATTTCACTGTGAAACTGTAGTTGCTGTGATTTGTAACTGTTTACGGTGAGATCATTGAGCAACACCATGGGGTCATGTTGACAATTGAGTTTCTGCAGATGCTAAAATTTTCTGATTTATTTTTTTATCCAAACAACTAGGCATCACCATAGAGCCCAGTTGATGTATGTATCATCTCTCATTGTATGCACAATCACTGTATTTAATATCCTCGTAAAAAGCACTTGTATGGTCTTTGAAGTATTTACCCACAAATCCATAATCACTGCTCCTTCACAAAACTTATCCAGAAGCATCTGTAATTTCTGTACAATTTTACTGTACTTTACTTACAATGTACTTTCTTCACAATACCCCACAAAAGCAAGTTCTGTTGATTTTGGATCCCATTTCCTCCTTTGGTGACCAGTAACATGAACATAAGCAGGGCACCCAAAGACCCTAAGATGGTCGAGATGAACCCTTTTACCTGACCATACTGCCTCAGGAATTTTGCCCTCCAAAGTACTGTGAGGTACCCTATTCTTAATATATGCAGCAGTAGCACAAGCCTCAGCCCACAAACTTTTGGGCAACCCTGAATCAATGAGCATACAACGAGCCATTTCACACAGAGTCCTATTAGCCCCTCTGCGACCCCATTTAGCTCAGGTGTGTACGGAACACTTAGCTGATGTTCTATCCCATGCTCTTCAAGAAATACTTTAAAGCTCTTGCTAATAAATTCTGTCCCATTATCAGATCTAACCAATTTAATCCTGGACCCTATCTGATTCTGCACAGTAGCTTTAAATGCTTTGAATTTCTGAAAAGTCTGGTCCTTAGAGCATAAAAAATAGACAAAAATCTTTCTTGAATAATCATCTATCATTACCAACATGTATGTTGCCCCACCAACAGAAATTTCTGGCATTGGCCCACAAATATCCATATGGATTAAACCTAGAGGTCTGGACACCCACCTGACTTGTTGAAAGGAAGACAGTGCTGCTTACCCTTAATACATGATACACAAGATTTTTCACCATCAAGTACATCAAAATCAATGCCATGCACTTTACCATTTTTCAGATGTAACATCCCTTTAGAATTTAGGTGGCCAAGACGTCTATGCCATAACATATTGGAACCATCACCCTCCACAGCTGCTAAGGCAGTTTCTGCCAGAACAGGTGTAACATCATCCAGCCTGTACACTCCACCCGTCACCGACACTGTGAGGACTGCATTACCTTGAATATCACACTCAGATTCTACATAAACATCATAACCAGCAGAGCTGAATACAATGGTTAAATCCTTTTCAACAATTTTTGACGCAGAAAGGAGATTAGCAGAAAGGTTAGGCACATAATTAACCTCAGATATGGTTTTTATACTTCGATCTGTAATTTTTAAAAATGCATCCCCTTTCCCTGCACTAGTCAATTTCCACAAATTGTTGGCACAGTTTACATCAAAATTACCCCCTTCCCTTAATTCAAAATTATGCACCCAGTTTTTATGTAATGTCATATGCGATGAGGCACCTGAATCGATATACTAGTCCTTGGAGTTTAACCCTGAGACACCCAGCGCTGTCAGCAGACCCCAGCCACCGGATTTCTTCCCATCCTTGGATTCTGGTATCCTGGACAGCTGCTTTCCTTCTGCAGACAAAGGGCATTCTGACTTAAAATGACCTTTCTCTCCGCACCGAAAGCGCTTAAACCTCTTCTTTGACTCCTGCCCTCCAGCCGAAAGTGAACCAGCCTTACTGCTGCGTCCACCCTTCGCAAGCAAGGCAGATGCACCCTCACTTTCGTCACTGGAGTTCTTCAGGTCCTACTGCAGTAGCCTCGTACGAAACAGCTCCAAAGTAATTATGGCCCCCGAGTTCTCCAACGCCATCCAGAAAGGCCTGTACGACACCAGCAAACTACGGAGTATAACAATGACAATCAAGTCGTCGTCAACTGCTTTGCCGATTTCCGCCAGCTTCTGCGTTGTGGACATAATTGATATCACGTAATCGTGCATGGTTCCACTCCAGATATTTGCAGAAGTTTTGCAGGGAATGAATATAACATTCAAGCCATTTCTGGCCGCTATCTTAAGGTCAATGGCTTAGCTCACAAGTGAGATTACACTACATACCGAATAGTAATTCACACTCAAATAAATAGAGAATTTCCAAAAGTGTCTCTGTATCTTTTATCTCCTATATTTTGAGAACAATGAAAATGACATGATTATCTCTTGAGAACTAACTTACTTTTTTTCTCCAAGGATATGCTTCACACAGCCAGGAATACCATAGAATAAGTCTTCAGGACTAGAAATACACCTGGAAAACATGAAGATATCCACAGCAGTCAGTGAGGTGTTATGTAAATGGAAAAAATATTTCCTACTGCTACTTTCTTGTAGTAAAAATGGTTTAATTTTGTCATAATAGATACAAAACGAAATAAGCTCACTCAACTTCTGCTTTTTATACTGTACTTTTCATTAAGATTTTACTCTTTCATCTAAGCACATCTATTGCATCATATTTAACAGATAGAATCCTTAATTAAAACATGAGTAATCAAAAAATATTCACAAAAATAATCTTATTGGCAATCAGGTGGTGGACTGACGTAGCTTTCGTGTTCCTTGGTGAATGATGGGCGCTCAACTTACTCAGGTGGCCCGACGCTCGCCTGGAAGCATTTGACAGCTGCCCAGCATTGATTCAAGAGTCATTTGTGTCCTGCTCGGGCTCTCCTCATTCAGACACACTCCTCATCCATCATTAATTGGGCCTCTAAGAATCTATAACACCTCTGCCGTACACTCCATTTTTCTTTTGTTATTTATGCTCCAATTTTGTTATATATATATATATATATATATATATATATATATATATATATATATATATATATATATATATATATATATATATATATATATATATATATACACACGATGTGGATAGGATGGAGGAGATAGACACACAAAAAAAAAGAGACGATCACACTTACATAGCTAGCTTTCGGAACTAGTCCGTCTTCAAGGCGTATCACGGAACAAAACGGAACACGGATTTTGTTCCGTGATACGCCTTGAAGACGGACTAGTTCCGAAAGCTAGCTATGTAAGTGTGATCGTCTCTTTCTTTGTGTGTCTATCTCCTCCATCCTATCCACATCGTGTGTTCATCGCCGCATGGCTGACTCCAATCCATCAACGTATTTATATATATATATATATATATATATATATATATATATATATATATATATATATATATATATATATATATATATAAAACAAAATTTGTCCAATAACAATACACAATTTGTCCAATTTTAACAATATTTTTGTCCACTATATATATGTATATGTGTGTGTGTGTATATATATAAATATATATATACACAATGGAAAACTTCGCCAAATGGCCACAAACACAAAGAGGAAACTTACAGGGGGTAAAAAGACGAAAGTAAAGAGAGAGTCTTACTTAGAGACGTTTCGGGTGTTATCCCTTCTTCAGTCACACAGAGAATGCACTCTCTGTGTGCACTTCAGTCATATATATCCGTCCGCTGAAAAAAAAAATTTTCTGCTGAATTTCTGCTGAAAAAATTTTCTGCCGTCCACTCCATTTATATTGTAGACTGGGTAGCTCGGTGGTCTGAGCAGTGGACGCGACATCCAAAGGTCCGTGGTTCGATTCCCGGTCCAGTCGAATTTTTTCTGCTAGGAATCGGCCATCTTTACATCTTCACACCACCACTGTGTTCGTTCATTTTATGTGTTCCTATCCACTTTCTTTCTACCTTTCTGTATAAATATTTATGTGAGTATTTGCCGCTGTGCGGTCTGAGTGAATGTGTGAACGATTGTATGCCCTGAACGGGTCATTTCCTACTTGGGTTAGCGTACCCCGAAACGCCTGTTCTATATCTTTCACCACTGTCTGTGTGCTTGAGTTATTCTTTCATTTCGCCTTATTTGTATGTCATTCTCTCTCTGCCGGTGGGTGAAAAGCTGCCCGCGCGCCATTTAATGGCCGCTCTCATGGGTCATGCCTTGGGGAGTGTTTGTTCATATAAACCCCCGCCGATTCCAGTGGTTTCTTTGTAGACTGGGTAGCTCGGTGGTTATGAGCAGTGGACGCGACATCCAAAGGTCCGTGGTTCGATTCCCGGTCCAGTGGAATTTTTTCTGCTTGGAATCGGCCATCTTTACATCTTCACACCACCACTATATATATATATATATAAATGGAGTGGACGGCAGAAAATTTTTTCGTTGAAATAATAAGAGTTGACTCAATTCCATGTTCTTGGAAAAGTTTAAAGTTAAAATTTCTGATATTTAATGGATTGTCTAATAATGAGGCATCATAAATATATAAACAACATTTGTCTATAGTCTAAAAAAATTAATAGTTAGCCTATTTAGTATTGATGAGCATAGAAACAATTGTAATCAACTAATTTGCATTTATTTATGGTGTACCCAATTCCCAGCACACAAGGTCGACACAGAAAAGTCGTGGCGGTGTAGCCTAGAGTTTTATCACTTTTCCTTATTCTCTTTCCTTTAGGAACTGGCTGCGTAGACTGCCTCAAACATTCTTTCTCTGTGGTGCCTCCTAGGCGGTCTCTTGCGGCAGAACGAAGAACCGCCGTGGCTCCCTCACCAACCCCCCTGGCAGTAGCTGGTCGTTTGGATACCAAAGATGTTTCTGGAAGGTCATTCCTCGCCATTGGTTAAATTTGCCACATACCTCCACCCACTTCTGGTCACCAACCCTGGGTGATTTTACAAGTGATACTCTGAGGGGCCAACATTACTGGGTGCATTACTTCGCCTATCATCATCTTCTCCTTAATTTTAGCGTGCCTTCCCTTCTCCAGAAGACTAATTATAATGTCCACCACCTCAGCCAAGTACCAAATGTCTAGCACGCTAATGAAATGGGAAAACAAGTTGCCTCCTGTATCACTTTTCTTAAGTGGAAATGGCCTAGTACATACCTGAACGAATCACAGGGCCAGTCATTCGGGCTAAAAGGGCGCACATTATGTGCGATTCCTGGTCAGGTTTATTATCCAGTTAATTCTCCAAGCAACCGCAATCAAGGCAAACCTAAACAAGCTAAATGTTATTTTTTTAAATTCCGATATGAATCCCATTTGTGTGTATTCCACATATTAAGTTAGAAGAGAGCAAAAAAAGAAATGATTAAATCGACGTCACCAACTCACGTACACAGAATGTGAACTACTATCACTTTAAGAATAACCTATATTTTAATAATAATAATGATAAATATGCTCTCAATGAATGTATACTGTGAATACTCCAAATAATACTCAATAATCCAATGAGAGAGGAGGTCAATACTTAGTAATAATAAGCAACCAAGCAAAGAGTTGGGTGGTATGCTGGAAAACAATGAAGTCCACCAAGAAATAGTGATGACGCTACCATGAACCTCATCTTGGAAGTACAAAAAAATGTTTTCCCTGGGATTTGGTAGCGGCTTCTCAGCAACTCAGTCTAGGAATCCCATCTGAGTATGCCCAGCAAACAAATATTTGCACTCATAATACAGCATCATCTTCCTGGAATACTTCCTTGTGGAGGCATTTAAGTCCGTGCAGATCCTTGGAAGCCATATTTCTTCTTGGAACGTGTTTCCTTTCATCAAAACCTCTTCACTCCCTTCCAGAGGAACAAGGAACCTCTGTGCATCACGATGGAAGGATTACTTTGGTGATAGGATTACCTCTGTGACTGTAGTGGCAAGGGAGAATGTCCAGCCATCGAACACCCAACGAACAAGTTTTTGCACTCTTAACACACCATGGTCATTCTGGAATACTTTTTTGTGGAGGCATTTAAGTACGTGCAGATCCATGGAAGCCATATTTTTGCTTGGAACATCTTTCCTTTCTTCAGAACCTCTTCACTCCCTTCCAGAGGGAGAAGGAACCTCTGTTCAGGCTCTATTCCATCAAGCTAATTTTTTTAAATTCCGATATGAATCCTATTGATGTGCATTCCACAAATTAAGTTAGAAGAGAGCCAAAAAAAACAATAAAATCGATATCATCAAGTCACATACACACAATATGGACTACTGTCACTTTATTTGTATTGGTCAGTTGGTTCCAACAGTAATATTCTCACCTACTTTATTGTGTGTAAAATACAATTTCTGATACAAAACACTTGTGAATGACAAATGTTCCACAAAATTATGTGGAGACTGTTACCATGTTGCAGCAAGCATGCTAACTTCATCTGCCACACCAGTGATGATGATATCACCATTAAAATTACAATGCAATCCATTCCAACACTGTAGTTTTTTCCTTACAGCCTCAAATGCCACACTTAATCATATCCATCCTTGACCCCACATTCAGCTGAATCACATTGATCGGCTGCGATTGTGGTTGGTTTGGAGTAATATCCCCTAATAGATGAATCATACACCACCTCCTCTATTTTTTTCACGTCATACTTGAGAACATCGGGGTGTTTACGGAGACCATAATTTTGTGAATTCCAAAGATGTTAGCCCGAGGTAAGCTCCGTGACAAATTTGGAAATAGTGAAAGGACAAGAAAAATCTCCTGCTGTAACAGTATTCATGGCAAATCTGGCCAGTTCCGATGCCAACTGCAACAGCCCAACAAGAGAATCCTCTAGATCAAGTACACACCCATCCTTTTGATTGGTTTTCATTCCTAAAATGTCGGCAACTTCTTCTCTTGTAGCCACACGTCTAGTTTCCAGGTAAATGGAAAGCAAAAACAAGAAATCTAGATGAGGGGAAAATATTTAATAATAACCTATATAATAACACATTAAGAATAACCTATAACTAATAATAATAATAATATTAAATGTACTCTCAAGGAATTTAAAGAAAAGATACTCAATCTGCCAATGAGAGAGGTGGTCAATAACTACAAAATATTTCTCGTCTTTGAAGCATGTCTAACTATAATATCCGCGAGCAAATAATTACACCAAGAATTAATAAGTAATCCATTAATCACCCATGAAGCCCATAAGGGATCATTTCTCCTGATCATACCTCCAACCATTGCTGGTCACCAACCCTGGGTGATTTTACAAGTGATACTCTGAGGGGCCAACATTACTGGGTGCATTGATTTGCCTATCATCATCTTCTCCTTATTTTAGCGTGCCTTCCCTCCTCCGGGGGACTAATTATAAAGTCCACCACCTCAGCTGAGTACCAGATGTCTAGCACGCTAATGAAATGGGAAAAAATGGTAGCCTCCTGTGTTACTCTGCTTATTGCTTATGTGGAAATGGCCTACGCAAACACATCCTCATAAATGGTGTGAAAGGAATGATGCAAAACCTTAGTGATCAAATCTCAACTGGACATGGAATCAAACCATTCTTATTTTAGTCAGGAGGTCAGACAGAGCTCCCAATACCATTTGCATTTAATATATAAATCCTTCTCTGACTGTCTCACCTCTCTCCTCCAAACAATGGAAGGTGAATTCTGAGAGTGATGATGAAAGAGAGGCATTGATGTTATCCATTGATTTTGTTAACCATGAAGAGTACATGGCCACAGGGGGTTATTGTATAAATGGGATACCACTAGCCTTGATGACAAAAGCAACCAAGCATAGAGTTGGGTGGTATGCTGGAAAACAATGAAGTCCACCAAGAAATAGTGATGACGCTACCATGAACCTCATCTTGGAAGTACAAAAAAATGTTCTCCCTGGGATTTGGTAGCGGCTTCTCAGCAACTCAGTCTAGGAATCCCATCTGAGTATGCCCAGCAAACAAATATTTGCACTCATAATACAGCATCATCTTCCTGGAATACTTCCTTGTGGAGGCATTTAAGTCCGTGCAGATCCTTGGAAGCCATATTTCTTCTTGGAACGTGTTTCCTTTCATCAAAACCTCTTCACTCCCTTCCAGAGGAACAAGGAACCTCTGTGCATCACGATGGAAGGATTACTTTGGTGATAGGATTACCTCTGTGACTGTAGTGGCAAGGGAGAATGTCCAGCCATCCATATCACACTGCCCTGGCGGGTCTTCAGATGTGAGGTGAGTAATAGACATCGATATTAATCTTGGTTTTTCGATAAATCGGGTCTTTCTATGGTGATTGTATGGCATATATACTAGCCCAGAAGGATTCTAGTCTCTCATTGAATCATGTAAATTACCATCTCATTCAGCATATTCTAAATCATTTTCTCACAGTAGAGTTGATATACCATGATGGTTGACCAAAGGAACTTATATATCATCTCATGGGGAGTGGCATTACCAAGTTTAAGGCAGTTTCCAAGTTTTCCAAATGACTCATACCACGTTATTGAATAGAGTAACCATGAACAGTTTTCTCTAAGTAGGTACCTATTGAGCGTAATATTTCTGGTTGTCATCCTGAGTCGCCTGCACCACGCTATTGTAAAGAATAATCATTAGCGTCACGTTTTGTAGTTGTCCGGACCTTCATTCAAGTCACAATTTGTGCCAACAGCAGCATACGGAAGATCATCGCAAAGGGTGATCGAGGTGAAACTGAGGTCCTAAATGCGATATACCGTTCAAAGGTCATCCCGATTGTCTGGAGTACTATTAATGTGGTTGCGGACCTGTTGAGATATGACAGCTAGAGGTATGTTTGGACCCATTTTTGTATTACATTCTCAATTCCCAGTCAACATAACATGATTTCCTAATGTTTATAACTGTAATGATTTATCGCTACTTACGTTCAGTAGTTAAGTTTTTCTTTTTCACTATTACCCCCCAGTATATCAACCACTTTCATGTGGGTCCTTCTCCCATTACATATATACATATATTTTGGATACCATTTGACCACGATATTCCATATTTTTCCGGTAATAGTTCAATGGAAATTTCCCACAATAGTCACCAGAGATTTTTCAGTGCATAGAAAATTCGGAATACAAATGAATCGGATCCTAGTTGACAATTTTACCCTGGGTTGAAATTTCCTTAGGCTTTTGTCTCATTCACGAAAGCATTGCACCAAATGCCCATTAGTTCAATTTTGCCATAATTTGATGCATGTATTCAAGGCAATAACATTGGAAAATTAGCTGGACGGCTATAACTAGGGTTTAGGCGAGTGGTAATCGTTAATACTTGAGGTTTTCAAATCTTGTGCAAACTCTCTCTAGCATCCTTCTGCTGTATTATATATTTTATTTGTAGATATTTTTAGTTCAGTATTTGGTTCTGTTATCTTATTTTTATAGTTTTCTCGGCTCAAAATTTCAAGCTTTTATTCTGATAGAAAAATTCATGAGTGAGTATTTTGCAAAGTATTCTGTACTTTAAATACATCCAGCTAAAATATTCATGTTTTGTATTTCAAATAAAATTTGAGAGTATTTTGCCCAGCCCTGCCAGCAGTCAGTATGCAAAAAAACATTCTGGTATGAGGTAGATTAATGAAGTTACCTTAATCTAATGGACACTGGATATTGTGGTAGATATTTGGTAAACTGTTAAATATGAACTGGCAGTGTATGAATTATCTGGTTGAAGACCTTATGATTTTCTTTATTTCCCCTCAGATTGTTTTCCCTCAGCAATGGCTCCATCAGCACACGCCGTGGATCTTCTTGATTTGCACGTAAGGTGCATTTCCTCAAAGCATGGGTTTTTCCTTGAGTTAAAGGTAAGTTCCAGGTAAGATTTGAATTATATTTATGTTCCTTGTAAATTTAGCCTTCATTAGAAGAAAAGGTTAACTCTTTGTACAATCAGTTAGTAGAGTCGTAGAGGTTTATCACTGTCATCATATCATTTTATAATTGTCCAAGTTCACTGTCTTCTTTCACTACATATATTTCGGAACTGATTGGCTGTATTTCTATGACAGTTTATATTATTGAGGGAGAGATGTTTGTTACCTGTGCTGTAACCCCTTAATTTTTTTGTTCGAGTCGTCTTTTTTCTGACTTCCTTTCTGATGTTTGGGCAAATTTTTTGAGAGATGGAGGGTATTGTGGCAGGTGGTTTGGCTTTCAATACCAGAGAGATAGGGTGTGGAGAGAGAGAGGTGGACGATGCCATGTTTTCTCTTAAGACATTGTATGCCAATGGAATCGGTAGACGGGACTCTATGTAACATTCCACAAGCAACCACGTGGCTCATTGGGAGGGGTAGGATACTCCGCTTACTCCATGGATATTTAAAGTGGATTCCAGGTGTTCACCCCTCAAGTCTACATTGTAGCACATGAGACAAAAGTTGTACTTTCAAAGCCCCTATCATGGTGGATAAACCCAGCATAGTCATTTATTTAACGATAAATTGACGAATTTCCAATAATTGCATTCACAAATGATGTGGTATGAAGGCACTCCCATTGATTTGAATATCAGTTATGAGAGGTTTCTATGGTTGTAACTGCCTGCTGGGACATTGAGACTTCCAGAGTCATATCGCATCTTGCCACTTCCCCAGAGGTGTTATAGATTCATAGAGGAACAATTAATGATGGATGAGGAGTGTGTCTGACTGAGGAGAGCCCGAGCAGGACACAAATGACTCTTGAATCAATGCTGGGCAGCTGTCAAATGCTTCCAGGCGAGCGTCGGGCCACCCGAGTAAGTTGAGCGCCCATCATTCACCAAGGAACACGAAAGCTACGTCAGTCCACCACCTGATTGCCAATAAGATTATTTTTGTGAATATTTTTTGATTACTCATGTTTTAATTAAGGATTCTATCTGTTAAATATGATGGAATAGATGTGCTTAGATGGAAGAGTAAATTCTTAATGAAAAGTACAGTATAAAAAGCAGAAGTTGAGTGAGCTTATTTCGTTTTGTATCTATTATGACAAAATTAAACCATTTTTACTACAAGAAAGTAGCAGTAGGAAATAATTTTTCCATTTACATAACACCTCACTGATTGCTGTGGATATTTTCATGTTTTCCAGGTGTATTTCTAGTCCTGAAGACTTATTCTATGGTATTCCTGGCTGTGTGAAGCATATCCTTGGAGAAAAAAAGTAAGTTGGTTCTCAAGAGATAATCATGTCATTTTCATTGTTCTCAAAATATAGGAGATGAAAGATACAGAGACACTTTTGGAAATTCTCTATTTATTTGAGTGTGAATTACTATTCGGTATGTAGTGTAATCTCACTTGTGAGCTAAGCCATTGACCTTAAGATAGCGGCTAGAAATGGCTTGAATGTTATATTCATTCCATGCAAAACTTCTGCAAATATCTGGAGTGGACGGCAGAATATTTTTTCGTTGAAATAATAAGAGTTGACTCATTTCCATGTTCTTGGAAAAGTTAAAATTTCTGATATTCAATGGATTGTTGTTTTTTTCTTGTACCCTGTATGAAGAATATTTCCTTATGAGTCCAAAATGTGAGGCATCATAAATATATAAAAAACATTTGTCTATAGTCTAAAAAAAATGAATAGTTAGCCTATTTAATATTGATGAGCATAGAAACAATTGTAATCCACTAATTCGCATTTATTTATGGTGTACCCAATTCCCAGCACACAAGGTCGACACAGAAAAGTCGTGGCGGTGTAGCCTAGAGTTTTATCACTTTTCCTTATTCTCTTTCCTTTAGGAAGTGGCTGCGTAGACTGCCTCAAACATTCTTTCTCTGTGGTGCCTCCTAGGCGGCCTCTCGCGGCAGAACGAAGAACCGCCGTGGCTCCCACACCAACCCCCCTGGCAGTAGCTGGTCGTTTGGATTCCAAAGATGTTTCTGGAAGGTCATTCCTCGCCATTGGTTAAATTTGCCACATACCTCCACCCACTTCTGGTCACCAACCCTGGGTGATTTTACAAGTGATACTCCGAGGGGCCCACATTACTGGGTGCATTACTTCACCTATCATCATCTTCTCCTTAATTTTAGCGTGCCTTCGCTCCTCCGGGGGACTAATTATAATGTCCACCACCTCAGCTGAGTACCAGATGTCTAGCACGCTAATGAAATGGGAAAAAATGGTAGCCTCCTGTGTTACTCTGCTTATTGCTTATGTGGAAATGCCCTATTACATACCTGAACGAACCACAGGGCCGGTCACTCGGGCCCAAAGGGAGGGCACACAATATGTGTGATTTCTGGTCTGGTTTATTATCCAGTTATGTCTTCAAGCAACCACAATTCAAGGGAAACCAATGGAAGCTAAATGTCACATGGAATTTAAAGAAAAATAAACTCAACACTCTTGGTGCCTTTCTTCTTCAAAAAAGGATAATCGATTCTGTGCACCTTGTGTTTTTCTTCAAACAATACAGTGAGCTCCTGAAAGAATAAAAGGCTTAAAATGTATGACAGCAAACAATAAATTTTAATAGTTAAAGTATCAATCACAGAAATCATTCTAACATACTGAGAGTGCATTAAAAAAGTAGCTTCCAATTGAAACGACAAAAAATGATAATTCAAATGACAGAATGAGAGAAGAGGTTAATAAATACAAAATTTTTCTTGTCTGTGAAGCATGACTAACTATAATATCCCAGAGCAAATAATTACATCAACAATTTATGAGTAATCCATTAATCACCCATGAAGCCCATAAGGGATCATTTCTCCTGATCACCATGGCATACATGACTTCTGTTCAACTGCCTACAGGCATTAATATTCTGTTCAGACAATAGAGGATTTATGTGGATGGTTGATATATAATACGCAAACACATCCTCATAAATGGTGTGACAGGAATGATGCCAAACCTTAGTGATCAAATCTCAACTGGACATGGAATCAAACCATTCTTATTTTAGTCAGGAGGTCAGAAAAAGCTCCCAATACCATTGGCATTTCTTATATAAATCCTTATCTGACTGTCTCACCTCTCTCCTCAAACAATGGAAGGTGAATTTTGAGAGTGATGATGAAAGAGAGGCATTGATGTTATCCATTGATTTTGTTAACCATGAAGAGTACATGGCCACAGGGGGTTATTGTATAAATGGGATACCACTAGCCTTGATGACAAAAGCAACCAAGCATAGAGTTGGGTGGTATGCTGGAAAACAATGAAGTCCACCAAGAAATAGTGATGACGCTTCCATGAACCTCATCTTGGAAGTACAAAAAAATGTTTTCCCTGGGATTTGGTAGCGGCTTCTCAGCAACTCAGTCTAGGAATCCCATCTGAGTATGCCCAGCAAACAAATATTTGCACTCATAATACAGCATCATCTTCCTGGAATACTTCCTTGTGGAGGCATTTAAGTCCGTGCAGATCCTTGGAAGCCATATTTCTTCTTGGAACGTGTTTCCTTTCATCAAAACCTCTTCACTCCCTTCCAGAGGAACAAGGAACCTCTGTGCATCACGATGGAAGGATTACTTTGGTGATAGGATTACCTCTGTGACTGTAGTGGCAAGGGAGAATGTCCAGCCATCCATATCACACTGCCCTGGCGGGTCTTCAGATGTGAGGTGAGTAATAGACATCGATATTAATCTTGGTTTTTCGATAAATCGGGTCTTTCTATGGTGATTGTACGGCATATATACTAGCCCAGAAGGATTCTAGTCTCTCATTGAATCATGTAAATTACCATCTCATTCAGCATATTCTAAATCATTTTCTCACAGTAGAGTTGATATACCATGATGGTTGACCAAAGGAACTTATATATCATCTCATGGGGAGTGGCATTACCAAGTTTAAGGCAGTTTCCAAGTTTTCCAAATGACTCATACCACGTTATTGAATAGAGTAACCATGAACAGTTTTCTCTAAGTAGGTACCTATTGAGCGTAATATTTCTGGTTGTCATCCTGAGTCGCCTGCACCACGCTATTGCAAAGAATAATCATTAGCGTCACCGTTTGTAGTTGTCCGGACCTTCATTCAAGTCACAATTTGTGCCAACAGCAGCATACGGAAGATCATCGCAAAGGGTGATCGAGGTGAAACTGAGGTCCTAAATGCGATATACCGTTCAAAGGTCATCCCGATTGTCTGGAGTACTATTAATGTGGTTGCGGACCTGTTGAGATATGACAGCTAGAGGTATGTTTGGACCCATTTTTGTATTACATTCTCAATTCCCAGTCAACATAACATGATTTCCTAATGTTTATAACTGTAATGATTTATCGCTACTTACGTTCAGTAGTTAAGTTTTTCTTTTTCACTATTACCCCCCAGTATATCAACCACTTTCATGTGGGTCCTTCTCCCATTACATATATACATATATTTTGGATACCATTTGACCACGATATTCCATATTTTTCCGGTAATAGTTCAATGGAAATTTCCCACAATAGTCACCAGAGATTTTTCAGTGCATAGAAAATTCGGAATACAAATGAATCGGATCCTAGTTGACAATTTTACCCTGGGTTGAAATTTCCTTAGGCTTTTGTCTCATTCACGAAAGCATTGCACCAAATGCCCATTAGTTCAATTTTGCCATAATTTGATGCATGTATTCAAGGCAATAACATTGGAAAATTAGCTGGACGGCTATAACTAGGGTTTAGGCGAGTGGTAATCGTTAATACTTGAGGTTTTCAAATCTTGTGCAAACTCTCTCTAGCATCCTTCTGCTGTATTATATATTTTATTTGTAGATATTTTTAGTTCAGTATTTGGTTCTGTTATCTTATTTTTATAGTTTTCTCGGCTCAAAATTTCAAGCTTCTATTCTGATAGAAAAATTCATGAGTGAGTATTTTGCAAAGTATTCTGTACTTTAAATACATCCAGCTAAAATATTCATGTTTTGTATTTCAAATAAAATTTGAGAGTATTTTGCCCAGCCCTGCCAGCAGTCAGTATGCAAAAAAACATTCTGGTATGAGGTAGATTAATGAAGTTACCTTAATCTAATGGACACTGGATATTGTGGTAGATATTTGGTAAACTGTTAAATATGAACTGGCAGTGTATGAATTATCTGGTTGAAGACCTTATGATTTTCTTTATTTCCCCTCAGATTGTTTTCCCTCAGCAATGGCTCCTTCAGCACACGCCGTGGATCTTCTTGATTTGCACGTAAGGTGCATTTCCTCAAAGCATGGGTTTTTCCTTGAGTTGAAGGTAAGTTCCAGGAAAGATTTGAATTATATTTAGGTTCCTTGTAAATTTAGCCTTCATTAGAAGAAAAGGTTAACTCTTTGTACAATCAGTTAGTAGAGTCGTAGAGGTTTATCACTGTCATCATATCATTTTATAATTGTCCAAGTTCACTGTCTTCTTTCACTACATATATTTCGGAACTGATTGGCTGTATTTCTATGACAGTTTATATTATTGAGGGAGAGATGTTTGTTACCTGTGCTGTAACCCCTTAATTTTTTTGTTCGAGTCGTCTTTTTTCTGACTTCCTTTCTGATGTTTGGGCAAATTTTTTGAGAGATGGAGGGTATTGTGGCAGGTGGTTTGGCTTTCAATACCAGAGAGATAGGGTGTGGAGAGAGAGAGGTGGACGATGCCATGTTTTCTCTTAAGACATTGTATGCCAATGGAATCGGTAGACGGGACTCTATGTAACATTCCACATGCAACCACGTGGCTCATTGGGAGGGGTAGGATACTCCGCTTACTCCATGGATATTTAAAGTGGATTCCAGGTGTTCACCCCTCAAGTCTACATTGTAGCACATGAGACAAAAGTTGTACTTTCAAAGCCCCTATCATGGTGGATAAACCCAGCATAGTCATTTATTTAACGATGAATTGACGAATTTCCAATAATTGCATTCACAAATGATGTGGTATGAAGGCACTCCCATTGATTTGAATATCAGTTATGAGAGGTTTCTATGGTTGTAACTGCCTGCTGGGACATTGAGACTTCCAGAGTCATATCGCATCTTGCCACTTCCCCAGAGGTGTTATAGATTCATAGAGGAACAATTAATGATGGATGAGGAGTGTGTCTGACTGAGGAGAGCCCGAGCAGGACACAAATGACTCTTGAATCAATGCTGGGCAGCTGTCAAATGCTTCCAGGCGAGCGTCGGGCCACCCGAGTAAGTTGAGCGCCCATCATTCACCAAGGAACACGAAAGCTACGTCAGTCCACCACCTGATTGCCAATAAGATTATTTTTGTGAATATTTTTTGATTACTCATGTTTTAATTAAGGATTCTATCTGTTAAATATGATGGAATAGATGTGCTTAGATGGAAGAGTAAATTCTTAATGAAAAGTACAGTATAAAAAGCAGAAGTTGAGTGAGCTTATTTCGTTTTGTATCTATTATGACAAAATTAAACCATTTTTACTACAAGAAAGTAGCAGTAGGAAATAATTTTTCCATTTACATAACACCTCACTGATTGCTGTGGATATTTTCATGTTTTCCAGGTGTATTTCTAGTCCTGAAGACTTATTCTATGGTATTCCTGGCTGTGTGAAGCATATCCTTGGAGAAAAAAAGTAAGTTGGTTCTCAAGAGATAATCATGTCATTTTCATTGTTCTCAAAATATAGGAGATGAAAGATACAGAGACACTTTTGGAAATTCTCTATTTATTTGAGCGTGAATTACTATTCGGTATGTAGTGTAATCTCACTTGTGAGCTAAGCCATTGACCTTAAGATAGCGGCTAGAAATGGCTTGAATGTTATATTCATTCCATGCAAAACTTCTGCAAATATCTGGAGTGGACGGCAGAATATTTTTTCGTTGAAATAATAAGAGTTGACTCATTTCCATGTTCTTGGAAAAGTTAAAATTTCTGATATTCAATGGATTGTTGTTTTTTTCTTGTACCCTGTATGAAGAATATTTCCTTATGAGTCCAAAATGTGAGGCATCATAAATATATAAAAAACATTTGTCTATAGTCTAAAAAAAATGAATAGTTAGCCTATTTAATATTGATGAGCATAGAAACAATTGTAATCCACTAATTCGCATTTATTTATGGTGTACCCAATTCGCAGAAAACAAGGGCTACACAGAAAAGTCATAGCGGCATAGCGTCAAGTAATGTCACTTTTCCTTATTCTCTTTCCTTTAGGAAGTGGCTGCGTAGACTGCCTCAAACATTCTTTCTCTGTGGTGCCTCCTAGGCGGCCTCTCGCGGCAGAACGAAGAACCGCCGTGGCTCCCACACCAACCCCCCTGGCAGTAGCTGGTCGTTTGGATTCCAAAGATGTTTCTGGAAGGTCATTCCTCGCCATTGGTTAAATTTGCCACATACCTCCACCCATTGCTGGTCACCAACCCTGGGTGATTTTACAAGTGATACTCCGAGGGGCCCACATTACTGGGTGCATTACTTCACCTATCATCATCTTCTCCTTAATTTTAGCGTGCCTTCGCTCCTCCGGGGGACTAATTATAATGTCCACCACCTCAGCTGAGTACCAGATGTCTAGCACGCTAATGAAATGGGAAAAAATGGTAGCCTCCTGTGTTACTCTGCTTATTGCTTATGTGGAAATGCCCTATTACATACCTGAACGAACCACAGGGCCGGTCACTCGGGCCCAAAGGGAGGGCACACAATATGTGTGATTTCTGGTCTGGTTTATTATCCAGTTATGTCTTCAAGCAACCACAATTCAAGGCAAACCAATGGAAGCTAAATGTCACATGGAATTTAAAGAAAAATAAACTCAACACTCTTGGTGCCTCTCTTCTTCAAAAAAGGATAATCGATTCTGTGAACCTTGTGTTTTTCTTCAAACAATACAGTTTGCTCCTGAAAGAACAAAAGGCTTAAAATGTATGACAGCAAACAATAAATTTTAATAGTTAAAGTATCAATCACAGAAATCATTCTAACATACTGAGAGTGCATTAAAAAAGTAGCTTCCAATTGAAACGACAAAAAATGATAATTCAAATGACAGAATGAGAGAAGAGGTTAATAAATACAAAATTTTTCTTGTCTGTGAAGCATGACTAACTATAATATCCCAGAGCAAATAATTACATCAACAATTTATGAGTAATCCATTAATCACCCATGAAGCCCATAAGGGATCATTTCTCCTGATCACCATGGCATACATGACTTCTGTTCAACTGCCTACAGGCATTAATATTCTGTTCAGACAATAGAGGATTTATGTGGATGGTTGATATATAATACGCAAACACATCCTCATAAATGGTGTGACAGGAATGATGCCAAACCTTAGTGATCAAATCTCAACTGGACATGGAATCAAACCATTCTTATTTTAGTCAGGAGGTCAGAAAAAGCTCCCAATACCATTGGCATTTCTTATATAAATCCTTCTCTGACTGTCTCACCTCTCTCCTCAAACAATGGAAGGTGAATTTTGAGAGTGATGATGAAAGAGAGGCATTGATGTTATCCATTGATTTTGTTAACCATGAAGAGTACATGGCCACAGGGGGTTATTGTATAAATGGGATACCACTAGCCTTGATGACAAAAGCAACCAAGCATAGAGTTGGGTGGTATGCTGGAAAACAATGAAGTCCACCAAGAAATAGTGATGACGCTTCCATGAACCTCATCTTGGAAGTACAAAAAAATGTTTTCCCTGGGATTTGGTAGCGGCTTCTCAGCAACTCAGTCTAGGAATCCCATCTGAGTATGCCCAGCAAACAAATATTTGCACTCATAATACAGCATCATCTTCCTGGAATACTTCCTTGTGGAGGCATTTAAGTCCGTGCAGATCCTTGGAAGCCATATTTCTTCTTGGAACGTGTTTCCTTTCATCAAAACCTCTTCACTCCCTTCCAGAGGAACAAGGAACCTCTGTGCATCACGATGGAAGGATTACTTTGGTGATAGGATTACCTCTGTGACTGTAGTGGCAAGGGAGAATGTCCAGCCATCCATATCACACTGCCCTGGCGGGTCTTCAGATGTGAGGTGAGTAATAGACATCGATATTAATCTTGGTTTTTCGATAAATCGGGTCTTTCTATGGTGATTGTATGGCATATATACTAGCCCAGAAGGATTCTAGTCTCTCATTGAATCGTGTAAATTACCATCTCATTCAGAATATTCTAAATCATTTTCTCACAGTAGAGTTGATATACCATGATGGTTGACCAAAGGAACTTATATATCATCTCATGGGGAGTGGCATTACCAAGTTTAAGGCAGTTTCCAAGTTTTCCAAATGACTCATACCACGTTATTGAATAGAGTAACCATGAACAGTTTTCTCTAAGTAGGTACCTATTGAGCGTAATATTTCTGGTTGTCATCCTGAGTCGCCTGCACCACGCTATTGTAAAGAATAATCATTAGCGTCACGTTTTGTAGTTGTCCGGACCTTCATTCAAGTCACAATTTGTGCCAACAGCAGCATACGGAAGATCATCGCAAAGGGTGATCGAGGTGAAACTGAGGTCCTAAATGCGATATACCGTTCAAAGGTCATCCCGATTGTCTGGAGTACTATTAATGTGGTTGCGGACCTGTTGAGATATGACAGCTAGAGGTATGTTTGGACCCATTTTTGTATTACATTCTCAATTCCCAGTCAACATAACATGATTTCCTAATGTTTATAACTGTAATGATTTATCGCTACTTACGTTCAGTAGTTAAGTTTTTCTTTTTCACTATTACCCCCCAGTATATCAACCACTTTCATGTGGGTCCTTCTCCCATTACATATATACATATATTTTGGATACCATTTGACCACGATATTCCATATTTTTCCGGTAATAGTTCAATGGAAATTTCCCACAATAGTCACCAGAGATTTTTCAGTGCATAGAAAATTCGGAATACAAATGAATCGGATCCTAGTTGACAATTTTACCCTGGGTTGAAATTTCCTTAGGCTTTTGTCTCATTCACGAAAGCATTGCACCAAATGCCCATTAGTTCAATTTTGCCATAATTTGATGCATGTATTCAAGGCAATAACATTGGAAAATTAGCTGGACGGCTATAACTAGGGTTTAGGCGAGTGGTAATCGTTAATACTTGAGGTTTTCAAATCTTGTGCAAACTCTCTCTAGCATCCTTCTGCTGTATTATATATTTTATTTGTAGATATTTTTAGTTCAGTATTTGGTTCTGTTATCTTATTTTTATAGTTTTCTCGGCTCAAAATTTCAAGCTTCTATTCTGATAGAAAAATTCATGAGTGAGTATTTTGCAAAGTATTCTGTACTTTAAATACATCCAGCTAAAATATTCATGTTTTGTATTTCAAATAAAATTTGAGAGTATTTTGCCCAGCCCTGCCAGCAGTCAGTATGCAAAAAAACATTCTGGTATGAGGTAGATTAATGAAGTTACCTTAATCTAATGGACACTGGATATTGTGGTAGATATTTGGTAAACTGTTAAATATGAACTGGCAGTGTATGAATTATCTGGTTGAAGACCTTATGATTTTCTTTATTTCCCCTCAGATTGTTTTCCCTCAGCAATGGCTCCATCAGCACACGCCGTGGATCTTCTTGATTTGCACGTAAGGTGCATTTCCTCAAAGCATGGGTTTTTCCTTGAGTTGAAGGTAAGTTCCAGGAAAGATTTGAATTATATTTAGGTTCCTTGTAAATTTAGCCTTCATTAGAAGAAAAGGTTAACTCTTTGTACAATCAGTTAGTAGAGTCGTAGAGGTTTATCACTGTCATCATATCATTTTATAATTGTCCAAGTTCACTGTCTTCTTTCACTACATATATTTCGGAACTGATTGGCTGTATTTCTATGACAGTTTATATTATTGAGGGAGAGATGTTTGTTACCTGTGCTGTAACCCCTTAATTTTTTTGTTCGAGTCGTCTTTTTTCTGACTTCCTTTCTGATGTTTGGGCAAATTTTTTGAGAGATGGAGGGTATTGTGGCAGGTGGTTTGGCTTTCAATACCAGAGAGATAGGGTGTGGAGAGAGAGAGGTGGACGATGCCATGTTTTCTCTTAAGACATTGTATGCCAATGGAATCGGTAGACGGGACTCTATGTAACATTCCACAAGCAACCACGTGGCTCATTGGGAGGGGTAGGATACTCCGCTTACTCCATGGATATTTAAAGTGGATTCCAGGTGTTCACCCCTCAAGTCTACATTGTAGCACATGAGACAAAAGTTGTACTTTCAAAGCCCCTATCATGGTGGATAAACCCAGCATAGTCATTTATTTAACGATAAATTGACGAATTTCCAATAATTGCATTCACAAATGATGTGGTATGAAGGCACTCCCATTGATTTGAATATCAGTTATGAGAGGTTTCTATGGTTGTAACTGCCTGCTGGGACATTGAGACTTCCAGAGTCATATCGCATCTTGCCACTTCCCCAGAGGTGTTATAGATTCATAGAGGAACAATTAATGATGGATGAGGAGTGTGTCTGACTGAGGAGAGCCCGAGCAGGACACAAATGACTCTTGAATCAATGCTGGGCAGCTGTCAAATGCTTCCAGGCGAGCGTCGGGCCACCCGAGTAAGTTGAGCGCCCATCATTCACCAAGGAACACGAAAGCTACGTCAGTCCACCACCTGATTGCCAATAAGATTATTTTTGTGAATATTTTTTGATTACTCATGTTTTAATTAAGGATTCTATCTGTTAAATATGATGGAATAGATGTGCTTAGATGGAAGAGTAAATTCTTAATGAAAAGTACAGTATAAAAAGCAGAAGTTGAGTGAGCTTATTTCGTTTTGTATCTATTATGACAAAATTAAACCATTTTTACTACAAGAAAGTAGCAGTAGGAAATAATTTTTCCATTTACATAACACCTCACTGATTGCTGTGGATATTTTCATGTTTTCCAGGTGTATTTCTAGTCCTGAAGACTTATTCTATGGTATTCCTGGCTGTGTGAAGCATATCCTTGGAGAAAAAAAGTAAGTTGGTTCTCAAGAGATAATCATGTCATTTTCATTGTTCTCAAAATATAGGAGATGAAAGATACAGAGACACTTTTGGAAATTCTCTATTTATTTGAGCGTGAATTACTATTCGGTATGTAGTGTAATCTCACTTGTGAGCTAAGCCATTGACCTTAAGATAGCGGCTAGAAATGGCTTGAATGTTATATTCATTCCATGCAAAACTTCTGCAAATATCTGGAGTGGACGGCAGAATATTTTTTCGTTGAAATAATAAGAGTTGACTCATTTCCATGTTCTTGGAAAAGTTAAAATTTCTGATATTCAATGGATTGTTGTTTTTTTCTTGTACCCTGTATGAAGAATATTTCCTTATGAGTCCAAAATGTGAGGCATCATAAATATATAAAAAACATTTGTCTATAGTCTAAAAAAAATGAATAGTTAGCCTATTTAATATTGATGAGCATAGAAACAATTGTAATCCACTAATTCGCATTTATTTATGGTGTACCCAATTCGCAGAAAACAAGGGCTACACAGAAAAGTCATAGCGGCATAGCGTCAAGTAATGTCACTTTTCCTTATTCTCTTTCCTTTAGGAAGTGGCTGCGTAGACTGCCTCAAACATTCTTTCTCTGTGGTGCCTCCTAGGCGGCCTCTCGCGGCAGAACGAAGAACCGCCGTGGCTCCCACACCAACCCCCCTGGCAGTAGCTGGTCGTTTGGATTCCAAAGATGTTTCTGGAAGGTCATTCCTCGCCATTGGTTAAATTTGCCACATACCTCCACCCACTTCTGGTCACCAACCCTGGGTGATTTTACAAGTGATACTCCGAGGGGCCCACATTACTGGGTGCATTACTTCACCTATCATCATCTTCTCCTTAATTTTAGCGTGCCTTCGCTCCTCCGGGGGACTAATTATAATGTCCACCACCTCAGCTGAGTACCAGATGTCTAGCACGCTAATGAAATGGGAAAAAATGGTAGCCTCCTGTGTTACTCTGCTTATTGCTTATGTGGAAATGCCCTATTACATACCTGAACGAACCACAGGGCCGGTCACTCGGGCCCAAAGGGAGGGCACACAATATGTGTGATTTCTGGTCTGGTTTATTATCCAGTTATGTCTTCAAGCAACCACAATTCAAGGCAAACCAATGGAAGCTAAATGTCACATGGAATTTAAAGAAAAATAAACTCAACACTCTTGGTGCCTCTCTTCTTCAAAAAAGGATAATCGATTCTGTGAACCTTGTGTTTTTCTTCAAACAATACAGTTTGCTCCTGAAAGAACAAAAGGCTTAAAATGTATGACAGCAAACAATAAATTTTAATAGTTAAAGTATCAATCACAGAAATCATTCTAACATACTGAGAGTGCATTAAAAAAGTAGCTTCCAATTGAAACGACAAAAAATGATAATTCAAATGACAGAATGAGAGAAGAGGTTAATAAATACAAAATTTTTCTTGTCTGTGAAGCATGACTAACTATAATATCCCAGAGCAAATAATTACATCAACAATTTATGAGTAATCCATTAATCACCCATGAAGCCCATAAGGGATCATTTCTCCTGATCACCATGGCATACATGACTTCTGTTCAACTGCCTACAGGCATTAATATTCTGTTCAGACAATAGAGGATTTATGTGGATGGTTGATATATATTACGCAAACACACCCTCATAAATGGTGTGACAGGAATGATGCCAAACCTTAGTGATCAAATCTCAACTGGACATGGAATCAAACCATTCTTATTTTAGTCAGGAGGTCAGAAAAAGCTCCCAATACCATTGGCATTTCTTATATAAATCCTTCTCTGACTGTCTCACCTCTCTCCTCAAACAATGGAAGGTGAATTTTGAGAGTGATGATGATAGAGAGGCATTGATGTTATCCATTGATTTTGTTAACCATGAAGAGTACATGGCCACAGGGGGTTATTGTATAAATGGTGTTCTCTCAAGGGATACCACTAGCCTTGATGACAAAAGCAACCAAGCATAGAGTTGGGTGGTATGCTGGAAAACAATGAAGTCCACCAAGAAATAGTGATGACGCTTCCATGAACCTCATCTTGGAAGTACAAAAAAATGTTCTCCCTGGGATTTGGTAGCGGCTTCTCAGCAACTCAGTCTAGGAATCCCATCTGAGTATGCCCAGCAAACAAATATTTGCACTCATAATACAGCATCATCTTCCTGGAATACTTCCTTGTGGAGGCATTTAAGTCCGTGCAGATCCTTGGAAGCCATATTTCTTCTTGGAACGTGTTTCCTTTCATCAAAACCTCTTCACTCCCTTCCAGAGGAACAAGGAACCTCTGTGCATCACGATGGAAGGATTACTTTGGTGATAGGATTACCTCTGTGACTGTAGTGGCAAGGGAGAATGTCCAGCCATCCATATCACACTGCCCTGGCGGGTCTTCAGATGTGAGGTGAGTAATAGACATCGATATTAATCTTGGTTTTTCGATAAATCGGGTCTTTCTATGGTGATTGTATGGCATATATACTAGCCCAGAAGGATTCTAGTCTCTCATTGAATCGTGTAAATTACCATCTCATTCAGAATATTCTAAATCATTTTCTCACAGTAGAGTTGATATACCATGATGGTTGACCAAAGGAACTTATATATCATCTCATGGGGAGTGGCATTACCAAGTTTAAGGCAGTTTCCAAGTTTTCCAAATGACTCATACCACGTTATTGAATAGAGTAACCATGAACAGTTTTCTCTAAGTAGGTACCTATTGAGCGTAATATTTCTGGTTGTCATCCTGAGTCGCCTGCACCACGCTATTGTAAAGAATAATCATTAGCGTCACGTTTTGTAGTTGTCCGGACCTTCATTCAAGTCACAATTTGTGCCAACAGCAGCATACGGAAGATCATCGCAAAGGGTGATCGAGGTGAAACTGAGGTCCTAAATGCGATATACCGTTCAAAGGTCATCCCGATTGTCTGGAGTACTATTAATGTGGTTGCGGACCTGTTGAGATATGACAGCTAGAGGTATGTTTGGACCCATTTTTGTATTACATTCTCAATTCCCAGTCAACATAACATGATTTCCTAATGTTTATAACTGTAATGATTTATCGCTACTTACGTTCAGTAGTTAAGTTTTTCTTTTTCACTATTACCCCCCAGTATATCAACCACTTTCATGTGGGTCCTTCTCCCATTACATATATACATATATTTTGGATACCATTTGACCACGATATTCCATATTTTTCCGGTAATAGTTCAATGGAAATTTCCCACAATAGTCACCAGAGATTTTTCAGTGCATAGAAAATTCGGAATACAAATGAATCGGATCCTAGTTGACAATTTTACCCTGGGTTGAAATTTCCTTAGGCTTTTGTCTCATTCACGAAAGCATTGCACCAAATGCCCATTAGTTCAATTTTGCCATAATTTGATGCATGTATTCAAGGCAATAACATTGGAAAATTAGCTGGACGGCTATAACTAGGGTTTAGGCGAGTGGTAATCGTTAATACTTGAGGTTTTCAAATCTTGTGCAAACTCTCTCTAGCATCCTTCTGCTGTATTATATATTTTATTTGTAGATATTTTTAGTTCAGTATTTGGTTCTGTTATCTTATTTTTATAGTTTTCTCGGCTCAAAATTTCAAGCTTCTATTCTGATAGAAAAATTCATGAGTGAGTATTTTGCAAAGTATTCTGTACTTTAAATACATCCAGCTAAAATATTCATGTTTTGTATTTCAAATAAAATTTGAGAGTATTTTGCCCAGCCCTGCCAGCAGTCAGTATGCAAAAAAACATTCTGGTATGAGGTAGATTAATGAAGTTACCTTAATCTAATGGACACTGGATATTGTGGTAGATATTTGGTAAACTGTTAAATATGAACTGGCAGTGTATGAATTATCTGGTTGAAGACCTTATGATTTTCTTTATTTCCCCTCAGATTGTTTTCCCTCAGCAATGGCTCCATCAGCACACGCCGTGGATCTTCTTGATTTGCACGTAAGGTGCATTTCCTCAAAGCATGGGTTTTTCCTTGAGTTGAAGGTAAGTTCCAGGAAAGATTTGAATTATATTTAGGTTCCTTGTAAATTTAGCCTTCATTAGAAGAAAAGGTTAACTCTTTGTACAATCAGTTAGTAGAGTCGTAGAGGTTTATCACTGTCATCATATCATTTTATAATTGTCCAAGTTCACTGTCTTCTTTCACTACATATATTTCGGAACTGATTGGCTGTATTTCTATGACAGTTTATATTATTGAGGGAGAGATGTTTGTTACCTGTGCTGTAACCCCTTAATTTTTTTGTTCGAGTCGTCTTTTTTCTGACTTCCTTTCTGATGTTTGGGCAAATTTTTTGAGAGATGGAGGGTATTGTGGCAGGTGGTTTGGCTTTCAATACCAGAGAGATAGGGTGTGGAGAGAGAGAGGTGGACGATGCCATGTTTTCTCTTAAGACATTGTATGCCAATGGAATCGGTAGACGGGACTCTATGTAACATTCCACAAGCAACCACGTGGCTCATTGGGAGGGGTAGGATACTCCGCTTACTCCATGGATATTTAAAGTGGATTCCAGGTGTTCACCCCTCAAGTCTACATTGTAGCACATGAGACAAAAGTTGTACTTTCAAAGCCCCTATCATGGTGGATAAACCCAGCATAGTCATTTATTTAACGATAAATTGACGAATTTCCAATAATTGCATTCACAAATGATGTGGTATGAAGGCACTCCCATTGATTTGAATATCAGTTATGAGAGGTTTCTATGGTTGTAACTGCCTGCTGGGACATTGAGACTTCCAGAGTCATATCGCATCTTGCCACTTCCCCAGAGGTGTTATAGATTCATAGAGGAACAATTAATGATGGATGAGGAGTGTGTCTGACTGAGGAGAGCCCGAGCAGGACACAAATGACTCTTGAATCAATGCTGGGCAGCTGTCAAATGCTTCCAGGCGAGCGTCGGGCCACCCGAGTAAGTTGAGCGCCCATCATTCACCAAGGAACACGAAAGCTACGTCAGTCCACCACCTGATTGCCAATAAGATTATTTTTGTGAATATTTTTTGATTACTCATGTTTTAATTAAGGATTCTATCTGTTAAATATGATGGAATAGATGTGCTTAGATGGAAGAGTAAATTCTTAATGAAAAGTACAGTATAAAAAGCAGAAGTTGAGTGAGCTTATTTCGTTTTGTATCTATTATGACAAAATTAAACCATTTTTACTACAAGAAAGTAGCAGTAGGAAATAATTTTTCCATTTACATAACACCTCACTGATTGCTGTGGATATTTTCATGTTTTCCAGGTGTATTTCTAGTCCTGAAGACTTATTCTATGGTATTCCTGGCTGTGTGAAGCATATCCTTGGAGAAAAAAAGTAAGTTGGTTCTCAAGAGATAATCATGTCATTTTCATTGTTCTCAAAATATAGGAGATGAAAGATACAGAGACACTTTTGGAAATTCTCTATTTATTTGAGCGTGAATTACTATTCGGTATGTAGTGTAATCTCACTTGTGAGCTAAGCCATTGACCTTAAGATAGCGGCTAGAAATGGCTTGAATGTTATATTCATTCCATGCAAAACTTCTGCAAATATCTGGAGTGGACGGCAGAATATTTTTTCGTTGAAATAATAAGAGTTGACTCATTTCCATGTTCTTGGAAAAGTTAAAATTTCTGATATTCAATGGATTGTTGTTTTTTTCTTGTACCCTGTATGAAGAATATTTCCTTATGAGTCCAAAATGTGAGGCATCATAAATATATAAAAAACATTTGTCTATAGTCTAAAAAAAATGAATAGTTAGCCTATTTAATATTGATGAGCATAGAAACAATTGTAATCCACTAATTCGCATTTATTTATGGTGTACCCAATTCCCAGCACACAAGGTCGACACAGAAAAGTCGTGGCGGTGTAGCCTAGAGTTTTATCACTTTTCCTTATTCTCTTTCCTTTAGGAAGTGGCTGCGTAGACTGCCTCAAACATTCTTTCTCTGTGGTGCCTCCTAGGCGGCCTCTCGCGGCAGAACGAAGAACCGCCGTGGCTCCCACACCAACCCCCCTGGCAGTAGCTGGTCGTTTGGATTCCAAAGATGTTTCTGGAAGGTCATTCCTCGCCATTGGTTAAATTTGCCACATACCTCCACCCACTTCTGGTCACCAACCCTGGGTGATTTTACAAGTGATACTCCGAGGGGCCCACATTACTGGGTGCATTACTTCACCTATCATCATCTTCTCCTTAATTTTAGCGTGCCTTCGCTCCTCCGGGGGACTAATTATAATGTCCACCACCTCAGCTGAGTACCAGATGTCTAGCACGCTAATGAAATGGGAAAAAATGGTAGCCTCCTGTGTTACTCTGCTTATTGCTTATGTGGAAATGCCCTATTACATACCTGAACGAACCACAGGGCCGGTCACTCGGGCCCAAAGGGAGGGCACACAATATGTGTGATTTCTGGTCTGGTTTATTATCCAGTTATGTCTTCAAGCAACCACAATTCAAGGCAAACCAATGGAAGCTAAATGTCACATGGAATTTAAAGAAAAATAAACTCAACACTCTTGGTGCCTCTCTTCTTCAAAAAAGGATAATCGATTCTGTGAACCTTGTGTTTTTCTTCAAACAATACAGTTTGCTCCTGAAAGAACAAAAGGCTTAAAATGTATGACAGCAAACAATAAATTTTAATAGTTAAAGTATCAATCACAGAAATCATTCTAACATACTGAGAGTGCATTAAAAAAGTAGCTTCCAATTGAAACGACAAAAAATGATAATTCAAATGACAGAATGAGAGAAGAGGTTAATAAATACAAAATTTTTCTTGTCTGTGAAGCATGACTAACTATAATATCCCAGAGCAAATAATTACATCAACAATTTATGAGTAATCCATTAATCACCCATGAAGCCCATAAGGGATCATTTCTCCTGATCACCATGGCATACATGACTTCTGTTCAACTGCCTACAGGCATTAATATTCTGTTCAGACAATAGAGGATTTATGTGGATGGTTGATATATATTACGCAAACACACCCTCATAAATGGTGTGACAGGAATGATGCCAAACCTTAGTGATCAAATCTCAACTGGACATGGAATCAAACCATTCTTATTTTAGTCAGGAGGTCAGAAAAAGCTCCCAATACCATTGGCATTTCTTATATAAATCCTTCTCTGACTGTCTCACCTCTCTCCTCAAACAATGGAAGGTGAATTTTGAGAGTGATGATGATAGAGAGGCATTGATGTTATCCATTGATTTTGTTAACCATGAAGAGTACATGGCCACAGGGGGTTATTGTATAAATGGTGTTCTCTCAAGGGATACCACTAGCCTTGATGACAAAAGCAACCAAGCATAGAGTTGGGTGGTATGCTGGAAAACAATGAAGTCCACCAAGAAATAGTGATGACGCTTCCATGAACCTCATCTTGGAAGTACAAAAAAATGTTCTCCCTGGGATTTGGTAGCGGCTTCTCAGCAACTCAGTCTAGGAATCCCATCTGAGTATGCCCAGCAAACAAATATTTGCACTCATAATACAGCATCATCTTCCTGGAATACTTCCTTGTGGAGGCATTTAAGTCCGTGCAGATCCTTGGAAGCCATATTTCTTCTTGGAACGTGTTTCCTTTCATCAAAACCTCTTCACTCCCTTCCAGAGGAACAAGGAACCTCTGTGCATCACGATGGAAGGATTACTTTGGTGATAGGATTACCTCTGTGACTGTAGTGGCAAGGGAGAATGTCCAGCCATCCATATCACACTGCCCTGGCGGGTCTTCAGATGTGAGGTGAGTAATAGACATCGATATTAATCTTGGTTTTTCGATAAATCGGGTCTTTCTATGGTGATTGTATGGCATATATACTAGCCCAGAAGGATTCTAGTCTCTCATTGAATCGTGTAAATTACCATCTCATTCAGAATATTCTAAATCATTTTCTCACAGTAGAGTTGATATACCATGATGGTTGACCAAAGGAACTTATATATCATCTCATGGGGAGTGGCATTACCAAGTTTAAGGCAGTTTCCAAGTTTTCCAAATGACTCATACCACGTTATTGAATAGAGTAACCATGAACAGTTTTCTCTAAGTAGGTACCTATTGAGCGTAATATTTCTGGTTGTCATCCTGAGTCGCCTGCACCACGCTATTGTAAAGAATAATCATTAGCGTCACGTTTTGTAGTTGTCCGGACCTTCATTCAAGTCACAATTTGTGCCAACAGCAGCATACGGAAGATCATCGCAAAGGGTGATCGAGGTGAAACTGAGGTCCTAAATGCGATATACCGTTCAAAGGTCATCCCGATTGTCTGGAGTACTATTAATGTGGTTGCGGACCTGTTGAGAAATGACAGCTAGAGGTATGTTTGGACCCATTTTTGTATTACATTCTCAATTCCCAATCAACATAACATGATTTCCTAATGTTTATAACTGTAATGATTTATCGCTATTTACGTTCAGTAGTTAAGTTTTTCTTTTTCACTATTACCCCCCAGTATATCAACCACTTTCATGTGGGTCCTTCTCCCATTACATATATACATATATTTTGGATACCATTTGACCACGATATTCCATATTTTTCCGGTAATAGTTCAATGGAAATTTCCCACTATAGTCACCAGAGATTTTTCAGTGCATAGAAAATTCGGAATACAAATGAATCGGATCCTAGTTGACAATTTTACCCTGGGTTGAAATTTCCTTAGCCTTTTTTTTTGTGCAAACTCCCTCTAGCATCCTTCTGCTGTATATTATATTTTATGTGTAGATATTTTTAGTTCAGTATTTGGATCTGTTATCTTATTTTTATAGTTTTCTTGGCTCAAAATTTCAAGCTTCTATTCTGATAGAAAAATTCATGAGTGAGTATTTTGCAAAGTATTCTGTACTTGAAATACATCCAGCTAAAATATTCATGTTTTGTATTTCAAATAAAATTTGAGAGTATTTTGCCCAGCCCTGCCAGCAGTCAGTATGCAAAAAAACATTCTGGTATGAGGTAGATTAATGAAGTTCCCTTAATCTAATGGACACTGGATATTGTGGTAGATATTTGGTAAACTGTTAAATATGAACTGGCAGTGTATGAATTATCTGGTTGAAGACCTTATGATTTTCTTTATTTCCCCTCAGATTGTTTTCCCTCAGCAATGGCTCCATCAGCACACGCCGTGGATCTTCTTGATTTGCACGTAAGGTGCATTTCCTCAAAGCATGGGTTTTTCTTTGAGTTGAAGGTAAGTTCCAGGAAAGATTTGAATTATATTTAGGTTCCTTGTAAATTTAGCCTTCATTAGAAGAAAAGGTTAACTCTTTGTACAATCAGTTAGTAGAGTCGTAGAGGTTTATCACTGTCATCATATCATTTTATAATTGTCCAAGTACACTGTCTTCTTTCACTACATATATTTCGGAACTGATTGGCTGTATTTCTATGACAGTTTATATTATTGAGGGAGAGATGTTTGTTACCTGTGCTGCAACCCCTTAATTTTTTTGTTCGAGTCGTCTTTTTTCTGACTTCCTTTCTGATGTTTGGGCAAATTTTTTGAGAGATGGAGGGTATTGTGGCAGGTGGTTTGGCTTTCAATACCAGAGAGATAGGGTGTGGAGAGAGAGAGGTGGACGATGCCATGTTTTCTCTTAAGACATTGTATGCCAATGGAATCGGTAGACGGGACTCTATGTAACATTCCACAAGCAACCACGTGGCTCATTGGGAGGGGTAGGATACTCCGCTTACTCCATGGATATTTAAAGTGGATTCCAGGTGTTCACCCCTCAAGTCTACATTGTAGCACATGAGACAAAAGTTGTACTTTCAAAGCCCCTATCATGGTGGATAAACCCAGCATAGTCATTTATTTAACGATAAATTGACGAATTTCCAATAATTGCATTCACAAATGATGTGGTATGAAGGCACTCCCTTTGATTTGAATATCAGTTATGAGAGGTTTCTATGGTTGTAACTGCCTGCTGGGACATTGAGACTTCCAGAGTCATATCGCATCTTGCCACTTCCCCAGAGGTGTTATAGATTCATAGAGGAACAATTAATGATGGATGAGGAGTGTGTCTGAATGAGGAGAGCCCGAGCAGGACACAAATGACTCTTGAATCAATGCTGGGCAGCTGTCAAATGCTTCCAGGCGAGCGTCGGGCCACCCGAGTAAGTTGAGCGCCCATCATTCACCAAGGAACACGAAAGCTACGTCAGTCCACCACCTGATTGCCAATAAGATTATTTTTGTGAATATTTTTTGATTACTCATGTTTTAATTAAGGATTCTATCTGTTAAATATGATGGAATAGATGTGCTTAGATGAAAGAGTAAATTCTTAATGAAAAGTACAGTATAAAAAGCAGAAGTTGAGTGAGCTTATTTCGTTTTGTATCTATTATGACAAAATTAAACCATTTTTACTACAAGAAAGTAGCAGTAGGAAATAATTTTTCCATTTACATAACACCTCACTGATTGCTGTGGATATCTTCATGTTTTCCAGGTGTATTTCTAGTCCTGAAGACTTATTCTATGGTATTCCTGGCTGTGTGAAGCATATCCTTGGAGAAAAAAAGTAAGTTGGTTCTCAAGAGATAATCATGTCATTTTCATTGTTCTCAAAATATAGGAGATGAAAGATACAGAGACACTTTTGGAAATTCTCTATTTATTTGAGTGTGAATTACTATTCGGTATGTAGTGTAATCTCACTTGTGAGCTAAGCCATTGACCTTAAGATAGCGGCTAGAAATGGCTTGAATGTTATATTCATTCCATGCAAAACTTCTGCAAATATCTGGAGTGGACGGCAGAATATTTTTTCGTTGAAATAATAAGAGTTGACTCATTTCCATGTTCTTGGAAAAGTTAAAATTTCTGATATTCAATGGATTGTTGTTTTTTTCTTGTACCCTGTATGAAGAATATTTCCTTATGAGTCCAAAATGTGAGGCATCATAAATATATAAAAAACATTTGTCTATAGTCTAAAAAAAATGAATAGTTAGCCTATTTAATATTGATGAGCATAGAAACAATTGTAATCCACTAATTCGCATTTATTTATGGTGTACCCAATTCGCAGAAAACAAGGGCTACACAGAAAAGTCATAGCGGCATAGCGTCAAGTAATGTCACTTTTCCTTATTCTCTTTCCTTTAGGAAGTGGCTGCGTAGACTGCCTCAAACATTCTTTCTCTGTGGTGCCTCCTAGGCGGCCTCTCGCGGCAGAACGAAGAACCGCCGTGGCTCCCACACCAACCCCCCTGGCAGTAGCTGGTCGTTTGGATTCCAAAGATGTTTCTGGAAGGTCATTCCTCGCCATTGGTTAAATTTGCCACATACCTCCACCCACTTCTGGTCACCAACCCTGGGTGATTTTACAAGTGATACTCCGAGGGGCCCACATTACTGGGTGCATTACTTCACCTATCATCATCTTCTCCTTAATTTTAGCGTGCCTTCGCTCCTCCGGGGGACTAATTATAATGTCCACCACCTCAGCTGAGTACCAGATGTCTAGCACGCTAATGAAATGGGAAAAAATGGTAGCCTCCTGTGTTACTCTGCTTATTGCTTATGTGGAAATGCCCTATTACATACCTGAACGAACCACAGGGCCGGTCACTCGGGCCCAAAGGGAGGGCACACAATATGTGTGATTTCTGGTCTGGTTTATTATCCAGTTATGTCTTCAAGCAACCACAATTCAAGGCAAACCAATGGAAGCTAAATGTCACATGGAATTTAAAGAAAAATAAACTCAACACTCTTGGTGCCTCTCTTCTTCAAAAAAGGATAATCGATTCTGTGAACCTTGTGTTTTTCTTCAAACAATACAGTTTGCTCCTGAAAGAACAAAAGGCTTAAAATGTATGACAGCAAACAATAAATTTTAATAGTTAAAGTATCAATCACAGAAATCATTCTAACATACTGAGAGTGCATTAAAAAAGTAGCTTCCAATTGAAACGACAAAAAATGATAATTCAAATGACAGAATGAGAGAAGAGGTTAATAAATACAAAATTTTTCTTGTCTGTGAAGCATGACTAACTATAATATCCCAGAGCAAATAATTACATCAACAATTTATGAGTAATCCATTAATCACCCATGAAGCCCATAAGGGATCATTTCTCCTGATCACCATGGCATACATGACTTCTGTTCAACTGCCTACAGGCATTAATATTCTGTTCAGACAATAGAGGATTTATGTGGATGGTTGATATATAATACGCAAACACATCCTCATAAATGGTGTGACAGGAATGATTCCAAACCTTAGTGATCAAATCTCAACTGGACATGGAATCAAACCATTCTTATTTTAGTCAGGAGGTCAGAAAAAGCTCCCAATACCATTGGCATTTCTTATATAAATCCTTCTCTGACTGTCTCACCTCTCTCCTCAAACAATGGAAGGTGAATTTTGAGAGTGATGATGAAAGAGAGGCATTGATGTCATCCATTGATTTTGTTAACCATGAAGAGTACATGGCCACAGGGGGTTATTGTATAAATGGTGTTCTCTCAAGGGATACCACTAGCCTTGATGACAAAAGCAACCAAGCATAGAGTTGGGTGGTATGCTGGAAAACAATGAAGTCCACCAAGAAATAGTGATGACGCTTCCATGAACCTCATCTTGGAAGTACAAAAAAATGTTTTCCCTGGGATTTGGTAGCGGCTTCTCAGCAACTCAGTCTAGGAATCCCATCTGAGTATGCCCAGCAAACAAATATTTGCACTCATAATACAGCATCATCTTCCTGGAATACTTCCTTGTGGAGGCATTTAAGTCCGTGCAGATCCTTGGAAGCCATATTTCTTCTTGGAACGTGTTTCCTTTCATCAAAACCTCTTCACTCCCTTCCAGAGGAACAAGGAACCTCTGTGCATCACGATGGAAGGATTACTTTGGTGATAGGATTACCTCTGTGACTGTAGTGGCAAGGGAGAATGTCCAGCCATCCATATCACACTGCCCTGGCGAGTCTTCAGATGTGCGGTGAGTAATAGACATCGATATTAATCTTGGTTTTTCAATAAAACAGGTCTTTCTATGGTGATTGTACGGCATATATACTACCCCAGAAGGATTCTAGTCTCTCATTGAATCGTGTAAATTACCATCTCATTCAGCATATTCTAAATCATTTTCTCACAGTAGAGTTGATATACCATGATGGTTGACCAAAGGAACTTATATATCATCTCATGGGGAGTGGCATTACCAAGTTTAAGGCAGTTTCCAAGTTTTCCAAATGACTCATACCACGTTATTGAATAGAGTAACCATGAACAGTTTTCTCTAAGTAGGTACCTATTGAGCGTAATATTTCTGGTTGTCATCCTGAGTCGCCTGCACCACGCTATTGTAAAGAATAATCATTAGCGTCACGTTTTGTAGTTGTCCGGACCTTCATTCAAGTCACAATTTGTGCCAACAGCAGCATACGGAAGATCATCGCAAAGGGTGATCGAGGTGAAACTGAGGTCCTAAATGCGATATACCGTTCAAAGGTCATCCCGATTGTCTGGAGTACTATTAATGTGGTTGCGGACCTGTTGAGAAATGACAGCTAGAGGTATGTTTGGACCCATTTTTGTATTACATTCTCAATTCCCAATCAACATAACATGATTTCCTAATGTTTATAACTGTAATGATTTATCGCTATTTACGTTCAGTAGTTAAGTTTTTCTTTTTCACTATTACCCCCCAGTATATCAACCACTTTCATGTGGGTCCTTCTCCCATTACATATATACATATATTTTGGATACCATTTGACCACGATATTCCATATTTTTCCGGTAATAGTTCAATGGAAATTTCCCACTATAGTCACCAGAGATTTTTCAGTGCATAGAAAATTCGGAATACAAATGAATCGGATCCTAGTTGACAATTTTACCCTGGGTTGAAATTTCCTTAGCCTTTTTTTTTGTGCAAACTCCCTCTAGCATCCTTCTGCTGTATATTATATTTTATGTGTAGATATTTTTAGTTCAGTATTTGGATCTGTTATCTTATTTTTATAGTTTTCTTGGCTCAAAATTTCAAGCTTCTATTCTGATAGAAAAATTCATGAGTGAGTATTTTGCAAAGTATTCTGTACTTGAAATACATCCAGCTAAAATATTCATGTTTTGTATTTCAAATAAAATTTGAGAGTATTTTGCCCAGCCCTGCCAGCAGTCAGTATGCAAAAAAACATTCTGGTATGAGGTAGATTAATGAAGTTCCCTTAATCTAATGGACACTGGATATTGTGGTAGATATTTGGTAAACTGTTAAATATGAACTGGCAGTGTATGAATTATCTGGTTGAAGACCTTATGATTTTCTTTATTTCCCCTCAGATTGTTTTCCCTCAGCAATGGCTCCATCAGCACACGCCGTGGATCTTCTTGATTTGCACGTAAGGTGCATTTCCTCAAAGCATGGGTTTTTCTTTGAGTTGAAGGTAAGTTCCAGGAAAGATTTGAATTATATTTAGGTTCCTTGTAAATTTAGCCTTCATTAGAAGAAAAGGTTAACTCTTTGTACAATCAGTTAGTAGAGTCGTAGAGGTTTATCACTGTCATCATATCATTTTATAATTGTCCAAGTACACTGTCTTCTTTCACTACATATATTTCGGAACTGATTGGCTGTATTTCTATGACAGTTTATATTATTGAGGGAGAGATGTTTGTTACCTGTGCTGCAACCCCTTAATTTTTTTGTTCGAGTCGTCTTTTTTCTGACTTCCTTTCTGATGTTTGGGCAAATTTTTTGAGAGATGGAGGGTATTGTGGCAGGTGGTTTGGCTTTCAATACCAGAGAGATAGGGTGTGGAGAGAGAGAGGTGGACGATGCCATGTTTTCTCTTAAGACATTGTATGCCAATGGAATCGGTAGACGGGACTCTATGTAACATTCCACAAGCAACCACGTGGCTCATTGGGAGGGGTAGGATACTCCGCTTACTCCATGGATATTTAAAGTGGATTCCAGGTGTTCACCCCTCAAGTCTACATTGTAGCACATGAGACAAAAGTTGTACTTTCAAAGCCCCTATCATGGTGGATAAACCCAGCATAGTCATTTATTTAACGATAAATTGACGAATTTCCAATAATTGCATTCACAAATGATGTGGTATGAAGGCACTCCCATTGATTTGAATATCAGTTATGAGAGGTTTCTATGGTTGTAACTGCCTGCTGGGACATTGAGACTTCCAGAGTCATATCGCATCTTGCCACTTCCCCAGAGGTGTTATAGATTCATAGAGGAACAATTAATGATGGATGAGGAGTGTGTCTGAATGAGGAGAGCCCGAGCAGGACACAAATGACTCTTGAATCAATGCTGGGCAGCTGTCAAATGCTTCCAGGCGAGCGTCGGGCCACCCGAGTAAGTTGAGCGCCCATCATTCACCAAGGAACACGAAAGCTACGTCAGTCCACCACCTGATTGCCAATAAGATTATTTTTGTGAATATTTTTTGATTACTCATGTTTTAATTAAGGATTCTATCTGTTAAATATGATGGAATAGATGTGCTTAGATGAAAGAGTAAATTCTTAATGAAAAGTACAGTATAAAAAGCAGAAGTTGAGTGAGCTTATTTCGTTTTGTATCTATTATGACAAAATTAAACCATTTTTACTACAAGAAAGTAGCAGTAGGAAATAATTTTTCCATTTACATAACACCTCACTGATTGCTGTGGATATCTTCATGTTTTCCAGGTGTATTTCTAGTCCTGAAGACTTATTCTATGGTATTCCTGGCTGTGTGAAGCATATCCTTGGAGAAAAAAAGTAAGTTGGTTCTCAAGAGATAATCATGTCATTTTCATTGTTCTCAAAATATAGGAGATGAAAGATACAGAGACACTTTTGGAAATTCTCTATTTATTTGAGTGTGAATTACTATTCGGTATGTAGTGTAATCTCACTTGTGAGCTAAGCCATTGACCTTAAGATAGCGGCTAGAAATGGCTTGAATGTTATATTCATTCCATGCAAAACTTCTGCAAATATCTGGAGTGGACGGCAGAATATTTTTTCGTTGAAATAATAAGAGTTGACTCATTTCCATGTTCTTGGAAAAGTTAAAATTTCTGATATTCAATGGATTGTTGTTTTTTTCTTGTACCCTGTATGAAGAATATTTCCTTATGAGTCCAAAATGTGAGGCATCATAAATATATAAAAAACATTTGTCTATAGTCTAAAAAAAATGAATAGTTAGCCTATTTAATATTGATGAGCATAGAAACAATTGTAATCCACTAATTCGCATTTATTTATGGTGTACCCAATTCGCAGAAAACAAGGGCTACACAGAAAAGTCATAGCGGCATAGCGTCAAGTAATGTCACTTTTCCTTATTCTCTTTCCTTTAGGAAGTGGCTGCGTAGACTGCCTCAAACATTCTTTCTCTGTGGTGCCTCCTAGGCGGCCTCTCGCGGCAGAACGAAGAACCGCCGTGGCTCCCACACCAACCCCCCTGGCAGTAGCTGGTCGTTTGGATTCCAAAGATGTTTCTGGAAGGTCATTCCTCGCCATTGGTTAAATTTGCCACATACCTCCACCCACTTCTGGTCACCAACCCTGGGTGATTTTACAAGTGATACTCCGAGGGGCCCACATTACTGGGTGCATTACTTCACCTATCATCATCTTCTCCTTAATTTTAGCGTGCCTTCGCTCCTCCGGGGGACTAATTATAATGTCCACCACCTCAGCTGAGTACCAGATGTCTAGCACGCTAATGAAATGGGAAAAAATGGTAGCCTCCTGTGTTACTCTGCTTATTGCTTATGTGGAAATGCCCTATTACATACCTGAACGAACCACAGGGCCGGTCACTCGGGCCCAAAGGGAGGGCACACAATATGTGTGATTTCTGGTCTGGTTTATTATCCAGTTATGTCTTCAAGCAACCACAATTCAAGGCAAACCAATGGAAGCTAAATGTCACATGGAATTTAAAGAAAAATAAACTCAACACTCTTGGTGCCTCTCTTCTTCAAAAAAGGATAATCGATTCTGTGAACCTTGTGTTTTTCTTCAAACAATACAGTTTGCTCCTGAAAGAACAAAAGGCTTAAAATGTATGACAGCAAACAATAAATTTTAATAGTTAAAGTATCAATCACAGAAATCATTCTAACATACTGAGAGTGCATTAAAAAAGTAGCTTCCAATTGAAACGACAAAAAATGATAATTCAAATGACAGAATGAGAGAAGAGGTTAATAAATACAAAATTTTTCTTGTCTGTGAAGCATGACTAACTATAATATCCCAGAGCAAATAATTACATCAACAATTTATGAGTAATCCATTAATCACCCATGAAGCCCATAAGGGATCATTTCTCCTGATCACCATGGCATACATGACTTCTGTTCAACTGCCTACAGGCATTAATATTCTGTTCAGACAATAGAGGATTTATGTGGATGGTTGATATATAATACGCAAACACATCCTCATAAATGGTGTGACAGGAATGATTCCAAACCTTAGTGATCAAATCTCAACTGGACATGGAATCAAACCATTCTTATTTTAGTCAGGAGGTCAGAAAAAGCTCCCAATACCATTGGCATTTCTTATATAAATCCTTCTCTGACTGTCTCACCTCTCTCCTCAAACAATGGAAGGTGAATTTTGAGAGTGATGATGAAAGAGAGGCATTGATGTCATCCATTGATTTTGTTAACCATGAAGAGTACATGGCCACAGGGGGTTATTGTATAAATGGGATACCACTAGCCTTGATGACAAAAGCAACCAAGCATAGAGTTGGGTGGTATGCTGGAAAACAATGAAGTCCACCAAGAAATAGTGATGACGCTTCCATGAACCTCATCTTGGAAGTACAAAAAAATGTTTTCCCTGGGATTTGGTAGCGGCTTCTCAGCAACTCAGTCTAGGAATCCCATCTGAGTATGCCCAGCAAACAAATATTTGCACTCATAATACAGCATCATCTTCCTGGAATACTTCCTTGTGGAGGCATTTAAGTCCGTGCAGATCCTTGGAAGCCATATTTCTTCTTGGAACGTGTTTCCTTTCATCAAAACCTCTTCACTCCCTTCCAGAGGAACAAGGAACCTCTGTGCATCACGATGGAAGGATTACTTTGGTGATAGGATTACCTCTGTGACTGTAGTGGCAAGGGAGAATGTCCAGCCATCCATATCACACTGCCCTGGCGAGTCTTCAGATGTGCGGTGAGTAATAGACATCGATATTAATCTTGGTTTTTCAATAAAACAGGTCTTTCTATGGTGATTGTACGGCATATATACTACCCCAGAAGGATTCTAGTCTCTCATTGAATCGTGTAAATTACCATCTCATTCAGCATATTCTAAATCATTTTCTCACAGTAGAGTTGATATACCATGATGGTTGACCAAAGGAACTTATATATCATCTCATGGGGAGTGGCATTACCAAGTTTAAGGCAGTTTCCAAGTTTTCCAAATGACTCATACCACGTTATTGAATAGAGTAACCATGAACAGTTTTCTCTAAGTAGGTACCTATTGAGCGTAATATTTCTGGTTGTCATCCTGAGTCGCCTGCACCACGCTATTGTAAAGAATAATCATTAGCGTCACGTTTTGTAGTTGTCCGGACCTTCATTCAAGTCACAATTTGTGCCAACAGCAGCATACGGAAGATCATCGCAAAGGGTGATCGAGGTGAAACTGAGGTCCTAAATGCGATATACCGTTCAAAGGTCATCCCGATTGTCTGGAGTACTATTAATGTGGTTGCGGACCTGTTGAGAAATGACAGCTAGAGGTATGTTTGGACCCATTTTTGTATTACATTCTCAATTCCCAATCAACATAACATGATTTCCTAATGTTTATAACTGTAATGATTTATCGCTATTTACGTTCAGTAGTTAAGTTTTTCTTTTTCACTATTACCCCCCAGTATATCAACCACTTTCATGTGGGTCCTTCTCCCATTACATATATACATATATTTTGGATACCATTTGACCACGATATTCCATATTTTTCCGGTAATAGTTCAATGGAAATTTCCCACTATAGTCACCAGAGATTTTTCAGTGCATAGAAAATTCGGAATACAAATGAATCGGATCCTAGTTGACAATTTTACCCTGGGTTGAAATTTCCTTAGCCTTTTTTTTTGTGCAAACTCCCTCTAGCATCCTTCTGCTGTATATTATATTTTATGTGTAGATATTTTTAGTTCAGTATTTGGATCTGTTATCTTATTTTTATAGTTTTCTTGGCTCAAAATTTCAAGCTTCTATTCTGATAGAAAAATTCATGAGTGAGTATTTTGCAAAGTATTCTGTACTTGAAATACATCCAGCTAAAATATTCATGTTTTGTATTTCAAATAAAATTTGAGAGTATTTTGCCCAGCCCTGCCAGCAGTCAGTATGCAAAAAAACATTCTGGTATGAGGTAGATTAATGAAGTTACCTTAATCTAATGGACACTGGATATTGTGGTAGATATTTGGTAAACTGTTAAATATGAACTGGCAGTGTATGAATTATCTGGTTGAAGACCTTATGATTTTCTTTATTTCCCCTCAGATTGTTTTCCCTCAGCAATGGCTCCATCAGCACACGCCGTGGATCTTCTTGATTTGCACGTAAGGTGCATTTCCTCAAAGCATGGGTTTTTCTTTGAGTTGAAGGTAAGTTCCAGGAAAGATTTGAATTATATTTAGGTTCCTTGTAAATTTAGCCTTCATTAGAAGAAAAGGTTAACTCTTTGTACAATCAGTTAGTAGAGTCGTAGAGGTTTATCACTGTCATCATATCATTTTATAATTGTCCAAGTACACTGTCTTCTTTCACTACATATATTTCGGAACTGATTGGCTGTATTTCTATGACAGTTTATATTATTGAGGGAGAGATGTTTGTTACCTGTGCTGCAACCCCTTAATTTTTTTGTTCGAGTCGTCTTTTTTCTGACTTCCTTTCTGATGTTTGGGCAAATTTTTTGAGAGATGGAGGGTATTGTGGCAGGTGGTTTGGCTTTCAATACCAGAGAGATAGGGTGTGGAGAGAGAGAGGTGGACGATGCCATGTTTTCTCTTAAGACATTGTATGCCAATGGAATCGGTAGACGGGACTCTATGTAACATTCCACAAGCAACCACGTGGCTCATTGGGAGGGGTAGGATACTCCGCTTACTCCATGGATATTTAAAGTGGATTCCAGGTGTTCACCCCTCAAGTCTACATTGTAGCACATGAGACAAAAGTTGTACTTTCAAAGCCCCTATCATGGTGGATAAACCCAGCATAGTCATTTATTTAACGATAAATTGACGAATTTCCAATAATTGCATTCACAAATGATGTGGTATGAAGGCACTCCCTTTGATTTGAATATCAGTTATGAGAGGTTTCTATGGTTGTAACTGCCTGCTGGGACATTGAGACTTCCAGAGTCATATCGCATCTTGCCACTTCCCCAGAGGTGTTATAGATTCATAGAGGAACAATTAATGATGGATGAGGAGTGTGTCTGACTGAGGAGAGCCCGAGCAGGACACAAATGACTCTTGAATCAATGCTGGGCAGCTGTCAAATGCTTCCAGGCGAGCGTCGGGCCACCCGAGTAAGTTGAGCGCCCATCATTCACCAAGGAACACGAAAGCTACGTCAGTCCACCACCTGATTGCCAATAAGATTATTTTTGTGAATATTTTTTGATTACTCATGTTTTAATTAAGGATTCTATCTGTTAAATATGATGGAATAGATGTGCTTAGATGAAAGAGTAAATTCTTAATGAAAAGTACAGTATAAAAAGCAGAAGTTGAGTGAGCTTATTTCGTTTTGTATCTATTATGACAAAATTAAACCATTTTTACTACAAGAAAGTAGCAGTAGGAAATAATTTTTCCATTTACATAACACCTCACTGATTGCTGTGGATATCTTCATGTTTTCCAGGTGTATTTCTAGTCCTGAAGACTTATTCTATGGTATTCCTGGCTGTGTGAAGCATATCCTTGGAGAAAAAAAGTAAGTTGGTTCTCAAGAGATAATCATGTCATTTTCATTGTTCTCAAAATATAGGAGATGAAAGATACAGAGACACTTTTGGAAATTCTCTATTTATTTGAGTGTGAATTACTATTCGGTATGTAGTGTAATCTCACTTGTGAGCTAAGCCATTGACCTTAAGATAGCGGCTAGAAATGGCTTGAATGTTATATTCATTCCATGCAAAACTTCTGCAAATATCTGGAGTGGACGGCAGAATATTTTTTCGTTGAAATAATAAGAGTTGACTCATTTCCATGTTCTTGGAAAAGTTAAAATTTCTGATATTCAATGGATTGTTGTTTTTTTCTTGTACCCTGTATGAAGAATATTTCCTTATGAGTCCAAAATGTGAGGCATCATAAATATATAAAAAACATTTGTCTATAGTCTAAAAAAAATGAATAGTTAGCCTATTTAATATTGATGAGCATAGAAACAATTGTAATCCACTAATTCGCATTTATTTATGGTGTACCCAATTCGCAGAAAACAAGGGCTACACAGAAAAGTCATAGCGGCATAGCGTCAAGTAATGTCACTTTTCCTTATTCTCTTTCCTTTAGGAAGTGGCTGCGTAGACTGCCTCAAACATTCTTTCTCTGTGGTGCCTCCTAGGCGGCCTCTCGCGGCAGAACGAAGAACCGCCGTGGCTCCCACACCAACCCCCCTGGCAGTAGCTGGTCGTTTGGATTCCAAAGATGTTTCTGGAAGGTCATTCCTCGCCATTGGTTAAATTTGCCACATACCTCCACCCACTTCTGGTCACCAACCCTGGGTGATTTTACAAGTGATACTCCGAGGGGCCCACATTACTGGGTGCATTACTTCACCTATCATCATCTTCTCCTTAATTTTAGCGTGCCTTCGCTCCTCCGGGGGACTAATTATAATGTCCACCACCTCAGCTGAGTACCAGATGTCTAGCACGCTAATGAAATGGGAAAAAATGGTAGCCTCCTGTGTTACTCTGCTTATTGCTTATGTGGAAATGCCCTATTACATACCTGAACGAACCACAGGGCCGGTCACTCGGGCCCAAAGGGAGGGCACACAATATGTGTGATTTCTGGTCTGGTTTATTATCCAGTTATGTCTTCAAGCAACCACAATTCAAGGCAAACCAATGGAAGCTAAATGTCACATGGAATTTAAAGAAAAATAAACTCAACACTCTTGGTGCCTCTCTTCTTCAAAAAAGGATAATCGATTCTGTGAACCTTGTGTTTTTCTTCAAACAATACAGTTTGCTCCTGAAAGAACAAAAGGCTTAAAATGTATGACAGCAAACAATAAATTTTAATAGTTAAAGTATCAATCACAGAAATCATTCTAACATACTGAGAGTGCATTAAAAAAGTAGCTTCCAATTGAAACGACAAAAAATGATAATTCAAATGACAGAATGAGAGAAGAGGTTAATAAATACAAAATTTTTCTTGTCTGTGAAGCATGACTAACTATAATATCCCAGAGCAAATAATTACATCAACAATTTATGAGTAATCCATTAATCACCCATGAAGCCCATAAGGGATCATTTCTCCTGATCACCATGGCATACATGACTTCTGTTCAACTGCCTACAGGCATTAATATTCTGTTCAGACAATAGAGGATTTATGTGGATGGTTGATATATAATACGCAAACACATCCTCATAAATGGTGTGACAGGAATGATTCCAAACCTTAGTGATCAAATCTCAACTGGACATGGAATCAAACCATTCTTATTTTAGTCAGGAGGTCAGAAAAAGCTCCCAATACCATTGGCATTTCTTATATAAATCCTTCTCTGACTGTCTCACCTCTCTCCTCAAACAATGGAAGGTGAATTTTGAGAGTGATGATGAAAGAGAGGCATTGATGTCATCCATTGATTTTGTTAACCATGAAGAGTACATGGCCACAGGGGGTTATTGTATAAATGGGATACCACTAGCCTTGATGACAAAAGCAACCAAGCATAGAGTTGGGTGGTATGCTGGAAAACAATGAAGTCCACCAAGAAATAGTGATGACGCTTCCATGAACCTCATCTTGGAAGTACAAAAAAATGTTTTCCCTGGGATTTGGTAGCGGCTTCTCAGCAACTCAGTCTAGGAATCCCATCTGAGTATGCCCAGCAAACAAATATTTGCACTCATAATACAGCATCATCTTCCTGGAATACTTCCTTGTGGAGGCATTTAAGTCCGTGCAGATCCTTGGAAGCCATATTTCTTCTTGGAACGTGTTTCCTTTCATCAAAACCTCTTCACTCCCTTCCAGAGGAACAAGGAACCTCTGTGCATCACGATGGAAGGATTACTTTGGTGATAGGATTACCTCTGTGACTGTAGTGGCAAGGGAGAATGTCCAGCCATCCATATCACACTGCCCTGGCGAGTCTTCAGATGTGCGGTGAGTAATAGACATCGATATTAATCTTGGTTTTTCAATAAAACAGGTCTTTCTATGGTGATTGTACGGCATATATACTACCCCAGAAGGATTCTAGTCTCTCATTGAATCGTGTAAATTACCATCTCATTCAGCATATTCTAAATCATTTTCTCACAGTAGAGTTGATATACCATGATGGTTGACCAAAGGAACTTATATATCATCTCATGGGGAGTGGCATTACCAAGTTTAAGGCAGTTTCCAAGTTTTCCAAATGACTCATACCACGTTATTGAATAGAGTAACCATGAACAGTTTTCTCTAAGTAGGTACCTATTGAGCGTAATATTTCTGGTTGTCATCCTGAGTCACCTGCACCACGCTATTGTAAAGAATAATCATTAGCGTCACGTTTTGTAGTTGTCCGGACCTTCATTCAAGTCACAATTTGTGCCAACAGCAGCATACGGAAGATCATCGCAAAGGGTGATCGAGGTGAAACTGAGGTCCTAAATGCGATATACCGTTCAAAGGTCATCCCGATTGTCTGGAGTACTATTAATGTGGTTGCGGACCTGTTGAGAAATGACAGCTAGAGGTATGTTTGGACCCATTTTTGTATTACATTCTCAATTCCCAATCAACATAACATGATTTCCTAATGTTTATAACTGTAATGATTTATCGCTATTTACGTTCAGTAGTTAAGTTTTTCTTTTTCACTATTACCCCCCAGTATATCAACCACTTTCATGTGGGTCCTTCTCCCATTACATATATACATATATTTTGGATACCATTTGACCACGATATTCCATATTTTTCCGGTAATAGTTCAATGGAAATTTCCCACTATAGTCACCAGAGATTTTTCAGTGCATAGAAAATTCGGAATACAAATGAATCGGATCCTAGTTGACAATTTTACCCTGGGTTGAAATTTCCTTAGCCTTTTTTTTTGTGCAAACTCCCTCTAGCATCCTTCTGCTGTATATTATATTTTATGTGTAGATATTTTTAGTTCAGTATTTGGATCTGTTATCTTATTTTTATAGTTTTCTTGGCTCAAAATTTCAAGCTTTTATTCTGATAGAAAAATTCATGAGTGAGTATTTTGCAAAGTATTCTGTACTTGAAATACATCCAGCTAAAATATTCATGTTTTGTATTTCAAATAAAATTTGAGAGTATTTTGCCCAGCCCTGCCAGCAGTCAGTATGCAAAAAAACATTCTGGTATGAGGTAGATTAATGAAGTTCCCTTAATCTAATGGACACTGGATATTGTGGTAGATATTTGGTAAACTGTTAAATATGAACTGGCAGTGTATGAATTATCTGGTTGAAGACCTTATGATTTTCTTTATTTCCCCTCAGATTGTTTTCCCTCAGCAATGGCTCCATCAGCACACGCCGTGGATCTTCTTGATTTGCACGTAAGGTGCATTTCCTCAAAGCATGGGTTTTTCTTTGAGTTGAAGGTAAGTTCCAGGAAAGATTTGAATTATATTTAGGTTCCTTGTAAATTTAGCCTTCATTAGAAGAAAAGGTTAACTCTTTGTACAATCAGTTAGTAGAGTCGTAGAGGTTTATCACTGTCATCATATCATTTTATAATTGTCCAAGTACACTGTCTTCTTTCACTACATATATTTCGGAACTGATTGGCTGTATTTCTATGACAGTTTATATTATTGAGGGAGAGATGTTTGTTACCTGTGCTGCAACCCCTTAATTTTTTTGTTCGAGTCGTCTTTTTTCTGACTTCCTTTCTGATGTTTGGGCAAATTTTTTGAGAGATGGAGGGTATTGTGGCAGGTGGTTTGGCTTTCAATACCAGAGAGATAGGGTGTGGAGAGAGAGAGGTGGACGATGCCATGTTTTCTCTTAAGACATTGTATGCCAATGGAATCGGTAGACGGGACTCTATGTAACATTCCACAAGCAACCACGTGGCTCATTGGGAGGGGTAGGATACTCCGCTTACTCCATGGATATTTAAAGTGGATTCCAGGTGTTCACCCCTCAAGTCTACATTGTAGCACATGAGACAAAAGTTGTACTTTCAAAGCCCCTATCATGGTGGATAAACCCAGCATAGTCATTTATTTAACGATAAATTGACGAATTTCCAATAATTGCATTCACAAATGATGTGGTATGAAGGCACTCCCTTTGATTTGAATATCAGTTATGAGAGGTTTCTATGGTTGTAACTGCCTGCTGGGACATTGAGACTTCCAGAGTCATATCGCATCTTGCCACTTCCCCAGAGGTGTTATAGATTCATAGAGGAACAATTAATGATGGATGAGGAGTGTGTCTGAATGAGGAGAGCCCGAGCAGGACACAAATGACTCTTGAATCAATGCTGGGCAGCTGTCAAATGCTTCCAGGCGAGCGTCGGGCCACCCGAGTAAGTTGAGCGCCCATCATTCACCAAGGAACACGAAAGCTACGTCAGTCCACCACCTGATTGCCAATAAGATTATTTTTGTGAATATTTTTTGATTACTCATGTTTTAATTAAGGATTCTATCTGTTAAATATGATGGAATAGATGTGCTTAGATGAAAGAGTAAATTCTTAATGAAAAGTACAGTATAAAAAGCAGAAGTTGAGTGAGCTTATTTCGTTTTGTATCTATTATGACAAAATTAAACCATTTTTACTACGAGAAAGTAGCAGTAGGAAATAATTTTTCCATTTACATAACACCTCACTGATTGCTGTGGATATCTTCATGTTTTCCAGGTGTATTTCTAGTCCTGAAGACTTATTCTATGGTATTCCTGGCTGTGTGAAGCATATCCTTGGAGAAAAAAAGTAAGTTGGTTCTCAAGAGATAATCATGTCATTTTCATTGTTCTCAAAATATAGGAGATGAAAGATACAGAGACACTTTTGGAAATTCTCTATTTATTTGAGTGTGAATTACTATTCGGTATGTAGTGTAATCTCACTTGTGAGCTAAGCCATTGACCTTAAGATAGCGGCTAGAAATGGCTTGAATGTTATATTCATTCCATGCAAAACTTCTGCAAATATCTGGAGTGGACGGCAGAATATTTTTTCGTTGAAATAATAAGAGTTGACTCATTTCCATGTTCTTGGAAAAGTTAAAATTTCTGATATTCAATGGATTGTTGTTTTTTTCTTGTACCCTGTATGAAGAATATTTCCTTATGAGTCCAAAATGTGAGGCATCATAAATATATAAAAAACATTTGTCTATAGTCTAAAAAAAATGAATAGTTAGCCTATTTAATATTGATGAGCATAGAAACAATTGTAATCCACTAATTCGCATTTATTTATGGTGTACCCAATTCGCAGAAAACAAGGGCTACACAGAAAAGTCATAGCGGCATAGCGTCAAGTAATGTCACTTTTCCTTATTCTCTTTCCTTTAGGAAGTGGCTGCGTAGACTGCCTCAAACATTCTTTCTCTGTGGTGCCTCCTAGGCGGCCTCTCGCGGCAGAACGAAGAACCGCCGTGGCTCCCACACCAACCCCCCTGGCAGTAGCTGGTCGTTTGGATTCCAAAGATGTTTCTGGAAGGTCATTCCTCGCCATTGGTTAAATTTGCCACATACCTCCACCCACTTCTGGTCACCAACCCTGGGTGATTTTACAAGTGATACTCCGAGGGGCCCACATTACTGGGTGCATTACTTCACCTATCATCATCTTCTCCTTAATTTTAGCGTGCCTTCGCTCCTCCGGGGGACTAATTATAATGTCCACCACCTCAGCTGAGTACCAGATGTCTAGCACGCTAATGAAATGGGAAAAAATGGTAGCCTCCTGTGTTACTCTGCTTATTGCTTATGTGGAAATGCCCTATTACATACCTGAACGAACCACAGGGCCGGTCACTCGGGCCCAAAGGGAGGGCACACAATATGTGTGATTTCTGGTCTGGTTTATTATCCAGTTATGTCTTCAAGCAACCACAATTCAAGGCAAACCAATGGAAGCTAAATGTCACATGGAATTTAAAGAAAAATAAACTCAACACTCTTGGTGCCTCTCTTCTTCAAAAAAGGATAATCGATTCTGTGAACCTTGTGTTTTTCTTCAAACAATACAGTTTGCTCCTGAAAGAACAAAAGGCTTAAAATGTATGACAGCAAACAATAAATTTTAATAGTTAAAGTATCAATCACAGAAATCATTCTAACATACTGAGAGTGCATTAAAAAAGTAGCTTCCAATTGAAACGACAAAAAATGATAATTCAAATGACAGAATGAGAGAAGAGGTTAATAAATACAAAATTTTTCTTGTCTGTGAAGCATGACTAACCATAATATCCCAGAGCAAATAATTACATCAACAATTTATGAGTAATCCATTAATCACCCATGAAGCCCATAAGGGATCATTTCTCCTGATCACCATGGCATACATGACTTCTGTTCAACTGCCTACAGGCATTAATATTCTGTTCAGACAATAGAGGATTTATGTGGATGGTTGATATATAATACGCAAACACATCCTCATAAATGGTGTGACAGGAATGATGCCAAACCTTAGTGATCAAATCTCAACTGGACATGGAATCAAACCATTCTTATTTTAGTCAGGAGGTCAGAAAAAGCTCCCAATACCATTGGCATTTCTTATATAAATCCTTCTCTGACTGTCTCACCTCTCTCCTCAAACAATGGAAGGTGAATTTTGAGAGTGATGATGAAAGAGAGGCATTGATGTCATCCATTGATTTTGTTAACCATGAAGAGTACATGGCCACAGGGGGTTATTGTATAAATGGTGTTCTCTCAAGGGATACCACTAGCCTTGATGACAAAAGCAACCAAGCATAGAGTTGGGTGGTATGCTGGAAAACAATGAAGTCCACCAAGAAATAGTGATGACGCTTCCATGAACCTCATCTTGGAAGTACAAAAAAATGTTTTCCCTGGGATTTGGTAGCGGCTTCTCAGCAACTCAGTCTAGGAATCCCATCTGAGTATGCCCAGCAAACAAATATTTGCACTCATAATACAGCATCATCTTCCTGGAATACTTCCTTGTGGAGGCATTTAAGTCCGTGCAGATCCTTGGAAGCCATATTTCTTCTTGGAACGTGTTTCCTTTCATCAAAACCTCTTCACTCCCTTCCAGAGGAACAAGGAACCTCTGTGCATCACGATGGAAGGATTACTTTGGTGATAGGATTACCTCTGTGACTGTAGTGGCAAGGGAGAATGTCCAGCCATCCATATCACACTGCCCTGGCGAGTCTTCAGATGTGCGGTGAGTAATAGACATCGATATTAATCTTGGTTTTTCAATAAAACAGGTCTTTCTATGGTGATTGTACGGCATATATACTACCCCAGAAGGATTCTAGTCTCTCATTGAATCGTGTAAATTACCATCTCATTCAGCATATTCTAAATCATTTTCTCACAGTAGAGTTGATATACCATGATGGTTGACCAAAGGAACTTATATATCATCTCATGGGGAGTGGCATTACCAAGTTTAAGGCAGTTTCCAAGTTTTCCAAATGACTCATACCACGTTATTGAATAGAGTAACCATGAACAGTTTTCTCTAAGTAGGTACCTATTGAGCGTAATATTTCTGGTTGTCATCCTGAGTCGCCTGCACCACGCTATTGTAAAGAATAATCATTAGCGTCACGTTTTGTAGTTGTCCGGACCTTCATTCAAGTCACAATTTGTGCCAACAGCAGCATACGGAAGATCATCGCAAAGGGTGATCGAGGTGAAACTGAGGTCCTAAATGCGATATACCGTTCAAAGGTCATCCCGATTGTCTGGAGTACTATTAATGTGGTTGCGGACCTGTTGAGAAATGACAGCTAGAGGTATGTTTGGACCCATTTTTGTATTACATTCTCAATTCCCAATCAACATAACATGATTTCCTAATGTTTATAACTGTAATGATTTATCGCTATTTACGTTCAGTAGTTAAGTTTTTCTTTTTCACTATTACCCCCCAGTATATCAACCACTTTCATGTGGGTCCTTCTCCCATTACATATATACATATATTTTGGATACCATTTGACCACGATATTCCATATTTTTCCGGTAATAGTTCAATGGAAATTTCCCACTATAGTCACCAGAGATTTTTCAGTGCATAGAAAATTCGGAATACAAATGAATCGGATCCTAGTTGACAATTTTACCCTGGGTTGAAATTTCCTTAGCCTTTTTTTTTGTGCAAACTCCCTCTAGCATCCTTCTGCTGTATATTATATTTTATGTGTAGATATTTTTAGTTCAGTATTTGGATCTGTTATCTTATTTTTATAGTTTTCTTGGCTCAAAATTTCAAGCTTTTATTCTGATAGAAAAATTCATGAGTGAGTATTTTGCAAAGTATTCTGTACTTGAAATACATCCAGCTAAAATATTCATGTTTTGTATTTCAAATAAAATTTGAGAGTATTTTGCCCAGCCCTGCCAGCAGTCAGTATGCAAAAAAACATTCTGGTATGAGGTAGATTAATGAAGTTCCCTTAATCTAATGGACACTGGATATTGTGGTAGATATTTGGTAAACTGTTAAATATGAACTGGCAGTGTATGAATTATCTGGTTGAAGACCTTATGATTTTCTTTATTTCCCCTCAGATTGTTTTCCCTCAGCAATGGCTCCATCAGCACACGCCGTGGATCTTCTTGATTTGCACGTAAGGTGCATTTCCTCAAAGCATGGGTTTTTCTTTGAGTTGAAGGTAAGTTCCATGAAAGATTTGAATTATATTTAGGTTCCTTGTAAATTTAGCCTTCATTAGAAGAAAAGGTTAACTCTTTGTACAATCAGTTAGTAGAGTCGTAGAGGTTTATCACTGTCATCATATCATTTTATAATTGTCCAAGTACACTGTCTTCTTTCACTACATATATTTCGGAACTGATTGGCTGTATTTCTATGACAGTTTATATTATTGAGGGAGAGATGTTTGTTACCTGTGCTGCAACCCCTTAATTTTTTTGTTCGAGTCGTCTTTTTTCTGACTTCCTTTCTGATGTTTGGGCAAATTTTTTGAGAGATGGAGGGTATTGTGGCAGGTGGTTTGGCTTTCAATACCAGAGAGATAGGGTGTGGAGAGAGAGAGGTGGACGATGCCATGTTTTCTCTTAAGACATTGTATGCCAATGGAATCGGTAGACGGGACTCTATGTAACATTCCACAAGCAACCACGTGGCTCATTGGGAGGGGTAGGATACTCCGCTTACTCCATGGATATTTAAAGTGGATTCCAGGTGTTCACCCCTCAAGTCTACATTGTAGCACATGAGACAAAAGTTGTACTTTCAAAGCCCCTATCATGGTGGATAAACCCAGCATAGTCATTTATTTAACGATAAATTGACGAATTTCCAATAATTGCATTCACAAATGATGTGGTATGAAGGCACTCCCATTGATTTGAATATCAGTTATGAGAGGTTTCTATGGTTGTAACTGCCTGCTGGGACATTGAGACTTCCAGAGTCATATCGCATCTTGCCACTTCCCCAGAGGTGTTATAGATTCATAGAGGAACAATTAATGATGGATGAGGAGTGTGTCTGACTGAGGAGAGCCCGAGCAGGACACAAATGACTCTTGAATCAATGCTGGGCAGCTGTCAAATGCTTCCAGGCGAGCGTCGGGCCACCCGAGTAAGTTGAGCGCCCATCATTCACCAAGGAACACGAAAGCTACGTCAGTCCACCACCTGATTGCCAATAAGATTATTTTTGTGAATATTTTTTGATTACTCATGTTTTAATTAAGGATTCTATCTGTTAAATATGATGGAATAGATGTGCTTAGATGAAAGAGTAAATTCTTAATGAAAAGTACAGTATAAAAAGCAGAAGTTGAGTGAGCTTATTTCGTTTTGTATCTATTATGACAAAATTAAACCATTTTTACTACAAGAAAGTAGCAGTAGGAAATAATTTTTCCATTTACATAACACCTCACTGATTGCTGTGGATATCTTCATGTTTTCCAGGTGTATTTCTAGTCCTGAAGACTTATTCTATGGTATTCCTGGCTGTGTGAAGCATATCCTTGGAGAAAAAAAGTAAGTTGGTTCTCAAGAGATAATCATGTCATTTTCATTGTTCTCAAAATATAGGAGATGAAAGATACAGAGACACTTTTGGAAATTCTCTATTTATTTGAGTGTGAATTACTATTCGGTATGTAGTGTAATCTCACTTGTGAGCTAAGCCATTGACCTTAAGATAGCGGCTAGAAATGGCTTGAATGTTATATTCATTCCATGCAAAACTTCTGCAAATATCTGGAGTGGACGGCAGAATATTTTTTCGTTGAAATAATAAGAGTTGACTCATTTCCATGTTCTTGGAAAAGTTAAAATTTCTGATATTCAATGGATTGTTGTTTTTTTCTTGTACCCTGTATGAAGAATATTTCCTTATGAGTCCAAAATGTGAGGCATCATAAATATATAAAAAACATTTGTCTATAGTCTAAAAAAAATGAATAGTTAGCCTATTTAATATTGATGAGCATAGAAACAATTGTAATCCACTAATTCGCATTTATTTATGGTGTACCCAATTCGCAGAAAACAAGGGCTACACAGAAAAGTCATAGCGGCATAGCGTCAAGTAATGTCACTTTTCCTTATTCTCTTTCCTTTAGGAAGTGGCTGCGTAGACTGCCTCAAACATTCTTTCTCTGTGGTGCCTCCTAGGCGGCCTCTCGCGGCAGAACGAAGAACCGCCGTGGCTCCCACACCAACCCCCCTGGCAGTAGCTGGTCGTTTGGATTCCAAAGATGTTTCTGGAAGGTCATTCCTCGCCATTGGTTAAATTTGCCACATACCTCCACCCACTTCTGGTCACCAACCCTGGGTGATTTTACAAGTGATACTCCGAGGGGCCCACATTACTGGGTGCATTACTTCACCTATCATCATCTTCTCCTTAATTTTAGCGTGCCTTCGCTCCTCCGGGGGACTAATTATAATGTCCACCACCTCAGCTGAGTACCAGATGTCTAGCACGCTAATGAAATGGGAAAAAATGGTAGCCTCCTGTGTTACTCTGCTTATTGCTTATGTGGAAATGCCCTATTACATACCTGAACGAACCACAGGGCCGGTCACTCGGGCCCAAAGGGAGGGCACACAATATGTGTGATTTCTGGTCTGGTTTATTATCCAGTTATGTCTTCAAGCAACCACAATTCAAGGCAAACCAATGGAAGCTAAATGTCACATGGAATTTAAAGAAAAATAAACTCAACACTCTTGGTTCCTCTCTTCTTCAAAAAAGGATAATCGATTCTGTGAACCTTGTGTTTTTCTTCAAACAATACAGTTTGCTCCTGAAAGAACAAAAGGCTTAAAATGTATGACAGCAAACAATAAATTTTAATAGTTAAAGTATCAATCACAGAAATCATTCTAACATACTGAGAGTGCATTAAAAAAGTAGCTTCCAATTGAAACGACAAAAAATGATAATTCAAATGACAGAATGAGAGAAGAGGTTAATAAATACAAAATTTTTCTTGTCTGTGAAGCATGACTAACCATAATATCCCAGAGCAAATAATTACATCAACAATTTATGAGTAATCCATTAATCACCCATGAAGCCCATAAGGGATCATTTCTCCTGATCACCATGGCATACATGACTTCTGTTCAACTGCCTACAGGCATTAATATTCTGTTCAGACAATAGAGGATTTATGTGGATGGTTGATATATAATACGCAAACACATCCTCATAAATGGTGTGACAGGAATGATGCCAAACCTTAGTGATCAAATCTCAACTGGACATGGAATCAAACCATTCTTATTTTAGTCAGGAGGTCAGAAAAAGCTCCCAATACCATTGGCATTTCTTATATAAATCCTTCTCTGACTGTCTCACCTCTCTCCTCAAACAATGGAAGGTGAATTTTGAGAGTGATGATGAAAGAGAGGCATTGATGTCATCCATTGATTTTGTTAACCATGAAGAGTACATGGCCACAGGGGGTTATTGTATAAATGGGATACCACTAGCCTTGATGACAAAAGCAACCAAGCATAGAGTTGGGTGGTATGCTGGAAAACAATGAAGTCCACCAAGAAATAGTGATGACGCTTCCATGAACCTCATCTTGGAAGTACAAAAAAATGTTTTCCCTGGGATTTGGTAGCGGCTTCTCAGCAACTCAGTCTAGGAATCCCATCTGAGTATGCCCAGCAAACAAATATTTGCACTCATAATACAGCATCATCTTCCTGGAATACTTCCTTGTGGAGGCATTTAAGTCCGTGCAGATCCTTGGAAGCCATATTTCTTCTTGGAACGTGTTTCCTTTCATCAAAACCTCTTCACTCCCTTCCAGAGGAACAAGGAACCTCTGTGCATCACGATGGAAGGATTACTTTGGTGATAGGATTACCTCTGTGACTGTAGTGGCAAGGGAGAATGTCCAGCCATCCATATCACACTGCCCTGGCGAGTCTTCAGATGTGCGGTGAGTAATAGACATCGATATTAATCTTGGTTTTTCAATAAAACAGGTCTTTCTATGGTGATTGTACGGCATATATACTACCCCAGAAGGATTCTAGTCTCTCATTGAATCGTGTAAATTACCATCTCATTCAGCATATTCTAAATCATTTTCTCACAGTAGAGTTGATATACCATGATGGTTGACCAAAGGAACTTATATATCATCTCATGGGGAGTGGCATTACCAAGTTTAAGGCAGTTTCCAAGTTTTCCAAATGACTCATACCACGTTATTGAATAGAGTAACCATGAACAGTTTTCTCTAAGTAGGTACCTATTGAGCGTAATATTTCTGGTTGTCATCCTGAGTCGCCTGCACCACGCTATTGTAAAGAATAATCATTAGCGTCACGTTTTGTAGTTGTCCGGACCTTCATTCAAGTCACAATTTGTGCCAACAGCAGCATACGGAAGATCATCGCAAAGGGTGATCGAGGTGAAACTGAGGTCCTAAATGCGATATACCGTTCAAAGGTCATCCCGATTGTCTGGAGTACTATTAATGTGGTTGCGGACCTGTTGAGAAATGACAGCTAGAGGTATGTTTGGACCCATTTTTGTATTACATTCTCAATTCCCAATCAACATAACATGATTTCCTAATGTTTATAACTGTAATGATTTATCGCTATTTACGTTCAGTAGTTAAGTTTTTCTTTTTCACTATTACCCCCCAGTATATCAACCACTTTCATGTGGGTCCTTCTCCCATTACATATATACATATATTTTGGATACCATTTGACCACGATATTCCATATTTTTCCGGTAATAGTTCAATGGAAATTTCCCACTATAGTCACCAGAGATTTTTCAGTGCATAGAAAATTCGGAATACAAATGAATCGGATCCTAGTTGACAATTTTACCCTGGGTTGAAATTTCCTTAGCCTTTTTTTTTGTGCAAACTCCCTCTAGCATCCTTCTGCTGTATATTATATTTTATGTGTAGATATTTTTAGTTCAGTATTTGGATCTGTTATCTTATTTTTATAGTTTTCTTGGCTCAAAATTTCAAGCTTCTATTCTGATAGAAAAATTCATGAGTGAGTATTTTGCAAAGTATTCTGTACTTGAAATACATCCAGCTAAAATATTCATGTTTTGTATTTCAAATAAAATTTGAGAGTATTTTGCCCAGCCCTGCCAGCAGTCAGTATGCAAAAAAACATTCTGGTATGAGGTAGATTAATGAAGTTCCCTTAATCTAATGGACACTGGATATTGTGGTAGATATTTGGTAAACTGTTAAATATGAACTGGCAGTGTATGAATTATCTGGTTGAAGACCTTATGATTTTCTTTATTTCCCCTCAGATTGTTTTCCCTCAGCAATGGCTCCATCAGCACACGCCGTGGATCTTCTTGATTTGCACGTAAGGTGCATTTCCTCAAAGCATGGGTTTTTCTTTGAGTTGAAGGTAAGTTCCAGGAAAGATTTGAATTATATTTAGGTTCCTTGTAAATTTAGCCTTCATTAGAAGAAAAGGTTAACTCTTTGTACAATCAGTTAGTAGAGTCGTAGAGGTTTATCACTGTCATCATATCATTTTATAATTGTCCAAGTACACTGTCTTCTTTCACTACATATATTTCGGAACTGATTGGCTGTATTTCTATGACAGTTTATATTATTGAGGGAGAGATGTTTGTTACCTGTGCTGCAACCCCTTAATTTTTTTGTTCGAGTCGTCTTTTTTCTGACTTCCTTTCTGATGTTTGGGCAAATTTTTTGAGAGATGGAGGGTATTGTGGCAGGTGGTTTGGCTTTCAATACCAGAGAGATAGGGTGTGGAGAGAGAGAGGTGGACGATGCCATGTTTTCTCTTAAGACATTGTATGCCAATGGAATCGGTAGACGGGACTCTATGTAACATTCCACAAGCAACCACGTGGCTCATTGGGAGGGGTAGGATACTCCGCTTACTCCATGGATATTTAAAGTGGATTCCAGGTGTTCACCCCTCAAGTCTACATTGTAGCACATGAGACAAAAGTTGTACTTTCAAAGCCCCTATCATGGTGGATAAACCCAGCATAGTCATTTATTTAACGATAAATTGACGAATTTCCAATAATTGCATTCACAAATGATGTGGTATGAAGGCACTCCCTTTGATTTGAATATCAGTTATGAGAGGTTTCTATGGTTGTAACTGCCTGCTGGGACATTGAGACTTCCAGAGTCATATCGCATCTTGCCACTTCCCCAGAGGTGTTATAGATTCATAGAGGAACAATTAATGATGGATGAGGAGTGTGTCTGACTGAGGAGAGCCCGAGCAGGACACAAATGACTCTTGAATCAATGCTGGGCAGCTGTCAAATGCTTCCAGGCGAGCGTCGGGCCACCCGAGTAAGTTGAGCGCCCATCATTCACCAAGGAACACGAAAGCTACGTCAGTCCACCACCTGATTGCCAATAAGATTATTTTTGTGAATATTTTTTGATTACTCATGTTTTAATTAAGGATTCTATCTGTTAAATATGATGGAATAGATGTGCTTAGATGAAAGAGTAAATTCTTAATGAAAAGTACAGTATAAAAAGCAGAAGTTGAGTGAGCTTATTTCGTTTTGTATCTATTATGACAAAATTAAACCATTTTTACTACAAGAAAGTAGCAGTAGGAAATAATTTTTCCATTTACATAACACCTCACTGATTGCTGTGGATATCTTCATGTTTTCCAGGTGTATTTCTAGTCCTGAAGACTTATTCTATGGTATTCCTGGCTGTGTGAAGCATATCCTTGGAGAAAAAAAGTAAGTTGGTTCTCAAGAGATAATCATGTCATTTTCATTGTTCTCAAAATATAGGAGATGAAAGATACAGAGACACTTTTGGAAATTCTCTATTTATTTGAGTGTGAATTACTATTCGGTATGTAGTGTAATCTCACTTGTGAGCTAAGCCATTGACCTTAAGATAGCGGCTAGAAATGGCTTGAATGTTATATTCATTCCATGAAAAACTTCTGCAAATATCTGGAGTGGACGGCAGAATATTTTTTCGTTGAAATAATAAGAGTTGACTCATTTCCATGTTCTTGGAAAAGTTAAAATTTCTGATATTCAATGGATTGTTGTTTTTTTCTTGTACCCTGTATGAAGAATATTTCCTTATGAGTCCAAAATGTGAGGCATCATAAATATATAAAAAACATTTTTCTATAGTCTAAAAAAAATGAATAGTTAGCCTATTTAATATTGATGAGCATAGAAACAATTGTAATCCACTAATTCACATTTATTTATGGTGTACCCAATTCGCAGAAAACAAGGGCTACACAGAAAAGTCATAGCGGCATAGCGTCAAGTAATGTCACTTTTCCTTATTCTCTTTCCTTTAGGAAGTGGCTGCGTAGACTGCCTCAAACATTCTTTCTCTGTGGTGCCTCCTAGGCGGCCTCTCGCGGCAGAACGAAGAACCGCCGTGGCTCCCACACCAACCCCCCTGGCAGTAGCTGGTCGTTTGGATTCCAAAGATGTTTCTGGAAGGTCATTCCTCGCCATTGGTTAAATTTGCCACATACCTCCACCCACTTCTGGTCACCAACCCTGGGTGATTTTACAAGTGATACTCCGAGGGGCCCACATTACTGGGTGCATTACTTCACCTATCATCATCTTCTCCTTAATTTTAGCGTGCCTTCGCTCCTCCGGGGGACTAATTATAATGTCCACCACCTCAGCTGAGTACCAGATGTCTAGCACGCTAATGAAATGGGAAAAAATGGTAGCCTCCTGTGTTACTCTGCTTATTGCTTATGTGGAAATGCCCTATTACATACCTGAACGAACCACAGGGCCGGTCACTCGGGCCCAAAGGGAGGGCACACAATATGTGTGATTTCTGGTCTGGTTTATTATCCAGTTATGTCTTCAAGCAACCACAATTCAAGGCAAACCAATGGAAGCTAAATGTCACATGGAATTTAAAGAAAAATAAACTCAACACTCTTGGTGCCTCTCTTCTTCAAAAAAGGATAATCGATTCTGTGAACCTTGTGTTTTTCTTCAAACAATACAGTTTGCTCCTGAAAGAACAAAAGGCTTAAAATGTATGACAGCAAACAATAAATTTTAATAGTTAAAGTATCAATCACAGAAATCATTCTAACATACTGAGAGTGCATTAAAAAAGTAGCTTCCAATTGAAACGACAAAAAATGATAATTCAAATGACAGAATGAGAGAAGAGGTTAATAAATACAAAATTTTTCTTGTCTGTGAAGCATGACTAACCATAATATCCCAGAGCAAATAATTACATCAACAATTTATGAGTAATCCATTAATCACCCATGAAGCCCATAAGGGATCATTTCTCCTGATCACCATGGCATACATGACTTCTGTTCAACTGCCTACAGGCATTAATATTCTGTTCAGACAATAGAGGATTTATGTGGATGGTTGATATATAATACGCAAACACATCCTCATAAATGGTGTGACAGGAATGATGCCAAACCTTAGTGATCAAATCTCAACTGGACATGGAATCAAACCATTCTTATTTTAGTCAGGAGGTCAGAAAAAGCTCCCAATACCATTGGCATTTCTTATATAAATCCTTCTCTGACTGTCTCACCTCTCTCCTCAAACAATGGAAGGTGAATTTTGAGAGTGATGATGAAAGAGAGGCATTGATGTCATCCATTGATTTTGTTAACCATGAAGAGTACATGGCCACAGGGGGTTATTGTATAAATGGGATACCACTAGCCTTGATGACAAAAGCAACCAAGCATAGAGTTGGGTGGTATGCTGGAAAACAATGAAGTCCACCAAGAAATAGTGATGACGCTTCCATGAACCTCATCTTGGAAGTACAAAAAAATGTTTTCCCTGGGATTTGGTAGCGGCTTCTCAGCAACTCAGTCTAGGAATCCCATCTGAGTATGCCCAGCAAACAAATATTTGCACTCATAATACAGCATCATCTTCCTGGAATACTTCCTTGTGGAGGCATTTAAGTCCGTGCAGATCCTTGGAAGCCATATTTCTTCTTGGAACGTGTTTCCTTTCATCAAAACCTCTTCACTCCCTTCCAGAGGAACAAGGAACCTCTGTGCATCACGATGGAAGGATTACTTTGGTGATAGGATTACCTCTGTGACTGTAGTGGCAAGGGAGAATGTCCAGCCATCCATATCACACTGCCCTGGCGAGTCTTCAGATGTGCGGTGAGTAATAGACATCGATATTAATCTTGGTTTTTCAATAAAACAGGTCTTTCTATGGTGATTGTACGGCATATATACTACCCCAGAAGGATTCTAGTCTCTCATTGAATCGTGTAAATTACCATCTCATTCAGCATATTCTAAATCATTTTCTCACAGTAGAGTTGATATACCATGATGGTTGACCAAAGGAACTTATATATCATCTCATGGGGAGTGGCATTACCAAGTTTAAGGCAGTTTCCAAGTTTTCCAAATGACTCATACCACGTTATTGAATAGAGTAACCATGAACAGTTTTCTCTAAGTAGGTACCTATTGAGCGTAATATTTCTGGTTGTCATCCTGAGTCGCCTGCACCACGCTATTGTAAAGAATAATCATTAGCGTCACGTTTTGTAGTTGTCCGGACCTTCATTCAAGTCACAATTTGTGCCAACAGCAGCATACGGAAGATCATCGCAAAGGGTGATCGAGGTGAAACTGAGGTCCTAAATGCGATATACCGTTCAAAGGTCATCCCGATTGTCTGGAGTACTATTAATGTGGTTGCGGACCTGTTGAGAAATGACAGCTAGAGGTATGTTTGGACCCATTTTTGTATTACATTCTCAATTCCCAATCAACATAACATGATTTCCTAATGTTTATAACTGTAATGATTTATCGCTATTTACGTTCAGTAGTTAAGTTTTTCTTTTTCACTATTACCCCCCAGTATATCAACCACTTTCATGTGGGTCCTTCTCCCATTACATATATACATATATTTTGGATACCATTTGACCACGATATTCCATATTTTTCCGGTAATAGTTCAATGGAAATTTCCCACTATAGTCACCAGAGATTTTTCAGTGCATAGAAAATTCGGAATACAAATGAATCGGATCCTAGTTGACAATTTTACCCTGGGTTGAAATTTCCTTAGCCTTTTTTTTTGTGCAAACTCCCTCTAGCATCCTTCTGCTGTATATTATATTTTATGTGTAGATATTTTTAGTTCAGTATTTGGATCTGTTATCTTATTTTTATAGTTTTCTTGGCTCAAAATTTCAAGCTTCTATTCTGATAGAAAAATTCATGAGTGAGTATTTTGCAAAGTATTCTGTACTTGAAATACATCCAGCTAAAATATTCATGTTTTGTATTTCAAATAAAATTTGAGAGTATTTTGCCCAGCCCTGCCAGCAGTCAGTATGCAAAAAAACATTCTGGTATGAGGTAGATTAATGAAGTTACCTTAATCTAATGGACACTGGATATTGTGGTAGATATTTGGTAAACTGTTAAATATGAACTGGCAGTGTATGAATTATCTGGTTGAAGACCTTATGATTTTCTTTATTTCCCCTCAGATTGTTTTCCCTCAGCAATGGCTCCATCAGCACACGCCGTGGATCTTCTTGATTTGCACGTAAGGTGCATTTCCTCAAAGCATGGGTTTTTCTTTGAGTTGAAGGTAAGTTCCAGGAAAGATTTGAATTATATTTAGGTTCCTTGTAAATTTAGCCTTCATTAGAAGAAAAGGTTAACTCTTTGTACAATCAGTTAGTAGAGTCGTAGAGGTTTATCACTGTCATCATATCATTTTATAATTGTCCAAGTACACTGTCTTCTTTCACTACATATATTTCGGAACTGATTGGCTGTATTTCTATGACAGTTTATATTATTGAGGGAGAGATGTTTGTTACCTGTGCTGCAACCCCTTAATTTTTTTGTTCGAGTCGTCTTTTTTCTGACTTCCTTTCTGATGTTTGGGCAAATTTTTTGAGAGATGGAGGGTATTGTGGCAGGTGGTTTGGCTTTCAATACCAGAGAGATAGGGTGTGGAGAGAGAGAGGTGGACGATGCCATGTTTTCTCTTAAGACATTGTATGCCAATGGAATCGGTAGACGGGACTCTATGTAACATTCCACAAGCAACCACGTGGCTCATTGGGAGGGGTAGGATACTCCGCTTACTCCATGGATATTTAAAGTGGATTCCAGGTGTTCACCCCTCAAGTCTACATTGTAGCACATGAGACAAAAGTTGTACTTTCAAAGCCCCTATCATGGTGGATAAACCCAGCATAGTCATTTATTTAACGATAAATTGACGAATTTCCAATAATTGCATTCACAAATGATGTGGTATGAAGGCACTCCCTTTGATTTGAATATCAGTTATGAGAGGTTTCTATGGTTGTAACTGCCTGCTGGGACATTGAGACTTCCAGAGTCATATCGCATCTTGCCACTTCCCCAGAGGTGTTATAGATTCATAGAGGAACAATTAATGATGGATGAGGAGTGTGTCTGACTGAGGAGAGCCCGAGCAGGACACAAATGACTCTTGAATCAATGCTGGGCAGCTGTCAAATGCTTCCAGGCGAGCGTCGGGCCACCCGAGTAAGTTGAGCGCCCATCATTCACCAAGGAACACGAAAGCTACGTCAGTCCACCACCTGATTGCCAATAAGATTATTTTTGTGAATATTTTTTGATTACTCATGTTTTAATTAAGGATTCTATCTGTTAAATATGATGGAATAGATGTGCTTAGATGAAAGAGTAAATTCTTAATGAAAAGTACAGTATAAAAAGCAGAAGTTGAGTGAGCTTATTTCGTTTTGTATCTATTATGACAAAATTAAACCATTTTTACTACAAGAAAGTAGCAGTAGGAAATAATTTTTCCATTTACATAACACCTCACTGATTGCTGTGGATATCTTCATGTTTTCCAGGTGTATTTCTAGTCCTGAAGACTTATTCTATGGTATTCCTGGCTGTGTGAAGCATATCCTTGGAGAAAAAAAGTAAGTTGGTTCTCAAGAGATAATCATGTCATTTTCATTGTTCTCAAAATATAGGAGATGAAAGATACAGAGACACTTTTGGAAATTCTCTATTTATTTGAGTGTGAATTACTATTCGGTATGTAGTGTAATCTCACTTGTGAGCTAAGCCATTGACCTTAAGATAGCGGCTAGAAATGGCTTGAATGTTATATTCATTCCATGCAAAACTTCTGCAAATATCTGGAGTGGACGGCAGAATATTTTTTCGTTGAAATAATAAGAGTTGACTCATTTCCATGTTCTTGGAAAAGTTAAAATTTCTGATATTCAATGGATTGTTGTTTTTTTCTTGTACCCTGTATGAAGAATATTTCCTTATGAGTCCAAAATGTGAGGCATCATAAATATATAAAAAACATTTGTCTATAGTCTAAAAAAAATGAATAGTTAGCCTATTTAATATTGATGAGCATAGAAACAATTGTAATCCACTAATTCGCATTTATTTATGGTGTACCCAATTCGCAGAAAACAAGGGCTACACAGAAAAGTCATAGCGGCATAGCGTCAAGTAATGTCACTTTTCCTTATTCTCTTTCCTTTAGGAAGTGGCTGCGTAGACTGCCTCAAACATTCTTTCTCTGTGGTGCCTCCTAGGCGGCCTCTCGCGGCAGAACGAAGAACCGCCGTGGCTCCCACACCAACCCCCCTGGCAGTAGCTGGTCGTTTGGATTCCAAAGATGTTTCTGGAAGGTCATTCCTCGCCATTGGTTAAATTTGCCACATACCTCCACCCACTTCTGGTCACCAACCCTGGGTGATTTTACAAGTGATACTCCGAGGGGCCCACATTACTGGGTGCATTACTTCACCTATCATCATCTTCTCCTTAATTTTAGCGTGCCTTCGCTCCTCCGGGGGACTAATTATAATGTCCACCACCTCAGCTGAGTACCAGATGTCTAGCACGCTAATGAAATGGGAAAAAATGGTAGCCTCCTGTGTTACTCTGCTTATTGCTTATGTGGAAATGCCCTATTACATACCTGAACGAACCACAGGGCCGGTCACTCGGGCCCAAAGGGAGGGCACACAATATGTGTGATTTCTGGTCTGGTTTATTATCCAGTTATGTCTTCAAGCAACCACAATTCAAGGCAAACCAATGGAAGCTAAATGTCACATGGAATTTAAAGAAAAATAAACTCAACACTCTTGGTGCCTCTCTTCTTCAAAAAAGGATAATCGATTCTGTGAACCTTGTGTTTTTCTTCAAACAATACAGTTTGCTCCTGAAAGAACAAAAGGCTTAAAATGTATGACAGCAAACAATAAATTTTAATAGTTAAAGTATCAATCACAGAAATCATTCTAACATACTGAGAGTGCATTAAAAAAGTAGCTTCCAATTGAAACGACAAAAAATGATAATTCAAATGACAGAATGAGAGAAGAGGTTAATAAATACAAAATTTTTCTTGTCTGTGAAGCATGACTAACTATAATATCCCAGAGCAAATAATTACATCAACAATTTATGAGTAATCCATTAATCACCCATGAAGCCCATAAGGGATCATTTCTCCTGATCACCATGGCATACATGACTTCTGTTCAACTGCCTACAGGCATTAATATTCTGTTCAGACAATAGAGGATTTATGTGGATGGTTGATATATAATACGCAAACACATCCTCATAAATGGTGTGACAGGAATGATTCCAAACCTTAGTGATCAAATCTCAACTGGACATGGAATCAAACCATTCTTATTTTAGTCAGGAGGTCAGAAAAAGCTCCCAATACCATTGGCATTTCTTATATAAATCCTTCTCTGACTGTCTCACCTCTCTCCTCAAACAATGGAAGGTGAATTTTGAGAGTGATGATGAAAGAGAGGCATTGATGTCATCCATTGATTTTGTTAACCATGAAGAGTACATGGCCACAGGGGGTTATTGTATAAATGGGATACCACTAGCCTTGATGACAAAAGCAACCAAGCATAGAGTTGGGTGGTATGCTGGAAAACAATGAAGTCCACCAAGAAATAGTGATGACGCTTCCATGAACCTCATCTTGGAAGTACAAAAAAATGTTTTCCCTGGGATTTGGTAGCGGCTTCTCAGCAACTCAGTCTAGGAATCCCATCTGAGTATGCCCAGCAAACAAATATTTGCACTCATAATACAGCATCATCTTCCTGGAATACTTCCTTGTGGAGGCATTTAAGTCCGTGCAGATCCTTGGAAGCCATATTTCTTCTTGGAACGTGTTTCCTTTCATCAAAACCTCTTCACTCCCTTCCAGAGGAACAAGGAACCTCTGTGCATCACGATGGAAGGATTACTTTGGTGATAGGATTACCTCTGTGACTGTAGTGGCAAGGGAGAATGTCCAGCCATCCATATCACACTGCCCTGGCGAGTCTTCAGATGTGCGGTGAGTAATAGACATCGATATTAATCTTGGTTTTTCAATAAAACAGGTCTTTCTATGGTGATTGTACGGCATATATACTACCCCAGAAGGATTCTAGTCTCTCATTGAATCGTGTAAATTACCATCTCATTCAGCATATTCTAAATCATTTTCTCACAGTAGAGTTGATATACCATGATGGTTGACCAAAGGAACTTATATATCATCTCATGGGGAGTGGCATTACCAAGTTTAAGGCAGTTTCCAAGTTTTCCAAATGACTCATACCACGTTATTGAATAGAGTAACCATGAACAGTTTTCTCTAAGTAGGTACCTATTGAGCGTAATATTTCTGGTTGTCATCCTGAGTCGCCTGCACCACGCTATTGTAAAGAATAATCATTAGCGTCACGTTTTGTAGTTGTCCGGACCTTCATTCAAGTCACAATTTGTGCCAACAGCAGCATACGGAAGATCATCGCAAAGGGTGATCGAGGTGAAACTGAGGTCCTAAATGCGATATACCGTTCAAAGGTCATCCCGATTGTCTGGAGTACTATTAATGTGGTTGCGGACCTGTTGAGAAATGACAGCTAGAGGTATGTTTGGACCCATTTTTGTATTACATTCTCAATTCCCAATCAACATAACATGATTTCCTAATGTTTATAACTGTAATGATTTATCGCTATTTACGTTCAGTAGTTAAGTTTTTCTTTTTCACTATTACCCCCCAGTATATCAACCACTTTCATGTGGGTCCTTCTCCCATTACATATATACATATATTTTGGATACCATTTGACCACGATATTCCATATTTTTCCGGTAATAGTTCAATGGAAATTTCCCACTATAGTCACCAGAGATTTTTCAGTGCATAGAAAATTCGGAATACAAATGAATCGGATCCTAGTTGACAATTTTACCCTGGGTTGAAATTTCCTTAGCCTTTTTTTTTGTGCAAACTCCCTCTAGCATCCTTCTGCTGTATATTATATTTTATGTGTAGATATTTTTAGTTCAGTATTTGGATCTGTTATCTTATTTTTATAGTTTTCTTGGCTCAAAATTTCAAGCTTTTATTCTGATAGAAAAATTCATGAGTGAGTATTTTGCAAAGTATTCTGTACTTGAAATACATCCAGCTAAAATATTCATGTTTTGTATTTCAAATAAAATTTGAGAGTATTTTGCCCAGCCCTGCCAGCAGTCAGTATGCAAAAAAACATTCTGGTATGAGGTAGATTAATGAAGTTCCCTTAATCTAATGGACACTGGATATTGTGGTAGATATTTGGTAAACTGTTAAATATGAACTGGCAGTGTATGAATTATCTGGTTGAAGACCTTATGATTTTCTTTATTTCCCCTCAGATTGTTTTCCCTCAGCAATGGCTCCATCAGCACACGCCGTGGATCTTCTTGATTTGCACGTAAGGTGCATTTCCTCAAAGCATGGGTTTTTCTTTGAGTTGAAGGTAAGTTCCAGGAAAGATTTGAATTATATTTAGGTTCCTTGTAAATTTAGCCTTCATTAGAAGAAAAGGTTAACTCTTTGTACAATCAGTTAGTAGAGTCGTAGAGGTTTATCACTGTCATCATATCATTTTATAATTGTCCAAGTACACTGTCTTCTTTCACTACATATATTTCGGAACTGATTGGCTGTATTTCTATGACAGTTTATATTATTGAGGGAGAGATGTTTGTTACCTGTGCTGCAACCCCTTAATTTTTTTGTTCGAGTCGTCTTTTTTCTGACTTCCTTTCTGATGTTTGGGCAAATTTTTTGAGAGATGGAGGGTATTGTGGCAGGTGGTTTGGCTTTCAATACCAGAGAGATAGGGTGTGGAGAGAGAGAGGTGGACGATGCCATGTTTTCTCTTAAGACATTGTATGCCAATGGAGTCGGTAGACGGGACTCTATGTAACATTCCACAAGCAACCACGTGGCTCATTGGGAGGGGTAGGATACTCCGCTTACTCCATGGATATTTAAAGTGGATTCCAGGTGTTCACCCCTCAAGTCTACATTGTAGCACATGAGACAAAAGTTGTACTTTCAAAGCCCCTATCATGGTGGATAAACCCAGCATAGTCATTTATTTAACGATAAATTGACGAATTTCCAATAATTGCATTCACAAATGATGTGGTATGAAGGCACTCCCTTTGATTTGAATATCAGTTATGAGAGGTTTCTATGGTTGTAACTGCCTGCTGGGACATTGAGACTTCCAGAGTCATATCGCATCTTGCCACTTCCCCAGAGGTGTTATAGATTCATAGAGGAACAATTAATGATGGATGAGGAGTGTGTCTGACTGAGGAGAGCCCGAGCAGGACACAAATGACTCTTGAATCAATGCTGGGCAGCTGTCAAATGCTTCCAGGCGAGCGTCGGGCCACCCGAGTAAGTTGAGCGCCCATCATTCACCAAGGAACACGAAAGCTACGTCAGTCCACCACCTGATTGCCAATAAGATTATTTTTGTGAATATTTTTTGATTACTCATGTTTTAATTAAGGATTCTATCTGTTAAATATGATGGAATAGATGTGCTTAGATGAAAGAGTAAATTCTTAATGAAAAGTACAGTATAAAAAGCAGAAGTTGAGTGAGCTTATTTCGTTTTGTATCTATTATGACAAAATTAAACCATTTTTACTACAAGAAAGTAGCAGTAGGAAATAATTTTTCCATTTACATAACACCTCACTGATTGCTGTGGATATCTTCATGTTTTCCAGGTGTATTTCTAGTCCTGAAGACTTATTCTATGGTATTCCTGGCTGTGTGAAGCATATCCTTGGAGAAAAAAAGTAAGTTGGTTCTCAAGAGATAATCATGTCATTTTCATTGTTCTCAAAATATAGGAGATGAAAGATACAGAGACACTTTTGGAAGTTCTCTATTTATTTGAGTGTGAATTACTATTCGGTATGTAGTGTAATCTCACTTGTGAGCTAAGCCATTGACCTTAAGATAGCGGCTAGAAATGGCTTGAATGTTATATTCATTCCATGCAAAACTTCTGCAAATATCTGGAGTGGACGGCAGAATATTTTTTCGTTGAAATAATAAGAGTTGACTCATTTCCATGTTCTTGGAAAAGTTAAAATTTCTGATATTCAATGGATTGTTGTTTTTTTCTTGTACCCTGTATGAAGAATATTTCCTTATGAGTCCAAAATGTGAGGCATCATAAATATATAAAAAACATTTGTCTATAGTCTAAAAAAAATGAATAGTTAGCCTATTTAATATTGATGAGCATAGAAACAATTGTAATCCACTAATTCGCATTTATTTATGGTGTACCCAATTCGCAGAAAACAAGGGCTACACAGAAAAGTCATAGCGGCATAGCGTCAAGTAATGTCACTTTTCCTTATTCTCTTTCCTTTAGGAAGTGGCTGCGTAGACTGCCTCAAACATTCTTTCTCTGTGGTGCCTCCTAGGCGGCCTCTCGCGGCAGAACGAAGAACCGCCGTGGCTCCCACACCAACCCCCCTGGCAGTAGCTGGTCGTTTGGATTCCAAAGATGTTTCTGGAAGGTCATTCCTCGCCATTGGTTAAATTTGCCACATACCTCCACCCACTTCTGGTCACCAACCCTGGGTGATTTTACAAGTGATACTCCGAGGGGCCCACATTACTGGGTGCATTACTTCACCTATCATCATCTTCTCCTTAATTTTAGCGTGCCTTCGCTCCTCCGGGGGACTAATTATAATGTCCACCACCTCAGCTGAGTACCAGATGTCTAGCACGCTAATGAAATGGGAAAAAATGGTAGCCTCCTGTGTTACTCTGCTTATTGCTTATGTGGAAATGCCCTATTACATACCTGAACGAACCACAGGGCCGGTCACTCGGGCCCAAAGGGAGGGCACACAATATGTGTGATTTCTGGTCTGGTTTATTATCCAGTTATGTCTTCAAGCAACCACAATTCAAGGCAAACCAATGGAAGCTAAATGTCACATGGAATTTAAAGAAAAATAAACTCAACACTCTTGGTTCCTCTCTTCTTCAAAAAAGGATAATCGATTCTGTGAACCTTGTGTTTTTCTTCAAACAATACAGTTTGCTCCTGAAAGAACAAAAGGCTTAAAATGTATGACAGCAAACAATAAATTTTAATAGTTAAAGTATCAATCACAGAAATCATTCTAACATACTGAGAGTGCATTAAAAAAGTAGCTTCCAATTGAAACGACAAAAAATGATAATTCAAATGACAGAATGAGAGAAGAGGTTAATAAATACAAAATTTTTCTTGTCTGTGAAGCATGACTAACCATAATATCCCAGAGCAAATAATTACATCAACAATTTATGAGTAATCCATTAATCACCCATGAAGCCCATAAGGGATCATTTCTCCTGATCACCATGGCATACATGACTTCTGTTCAACTGCCTACAGGCATTAATATTCTGTTCAGACAATAGAGGATTTATGTGGATGGTTGATATATAATACGCAAACACATCCTCATAAATGGTGTGACAGGAATGATGCCAAACCTTAGTGATCAAATCTCAACTGGACATGGAATCAAACCATTCTTATTTTAGTCAGGAGGTCAGAAAAAGCTCCCAATACCATTGGCATTTCTTATATAAATCCTTCTCTGACTGTCTCACCTCTCTCCTCAAACAATGGAAGGTGAATTTTGAGAGTGATGATGAAAGAGAGGCATTGATGTCATCCATTGATTTTGTTAACCATGAAGAGTACATGGCCACAGGGGGTTATTGTATAAATGGTGTTCTCTCAAGGGATACCACTAGCCTTGATGACAAAAGCAACCAAGCATAGAGTTGGGTGGTATGCTGGAAAACAATGAAGTCCACCAAGAAATAGTGATGACGCTTCCATGAACCTCATCTTGGAAGTACAAAAAAATGTTTTCCCTGGGATTTGGTAGCGGCTTCTCAGCAACTCAGTCTAGGAATCCCATCTGAGTATGCCCAGCAAACAAATATTTGCACTCATAATACAGCATCATCTTCCTGGAATACTTCCTTGTGGAGGCATTTAAGTCCGTGCAGATCCTTGGAAGCCATATTTCTTCTTGGAACGTGTTTCCTTTCATCAAAACCTCTTCACTCCCTTCCAGAGGAACAAGGAACCTCTGTGCATCACGATGGAAGGATTACTTTGGTGATAGGATTACCTCTGTGACTGTAGTGGCAAGGGAGAATGTCCAGCCATCCATATCACACTGCCCTGGCGAGTCTTCAGATGTGCGGTGAGTAATAGACATCAATATTAATCTTGGTTTTTCAATAAAACAGGTCTTTCTATGGTGATTGTACGGCATATATACTACCCCAGAAGGATTCTAGTCTCTCATTGAATCGTGTAAATTACCATCTCATTCAGCATATTCTAAATCATTTTCTCACAGTAGAGTTGATATACCATGATGGTTGACCAAAGGAACTTATATATCATCTCATGGGGAGTGGCATTACCAAGTTTAAGGCAGTTTCCAAGTTTTCCAAATGACTCATACCACGTTATTGAATAGAGTAACCATGAACAGTTTTCTCTAAGTAGGTACCTATTGAGCGTAATATTTCTGGTTGTCATCCTGAGTCGCCTGCACCACGCTATTGTAAAGAATAATCATTAGCGTCACGTTTTGTAGTTGTCCGGACCTTCATTCAAGTCACAATTTGTGCCAACAGCAGCATACGGAAGATCATCGCAAAGGGTGATCGAGGTGAAACTGAGGTCCTAAATGCGATATACCGTTCAAAGGTCATCCCGATTGTCTGGAGTACTATTAATGTGGTTGCGGACCTGTTGAGAAATGACAGCTAGAGGTATGTTTGGACCCATTTTTGTATTACATTCTCAATTCCCAATCAACATAACATGATTTCCTAATGTTTATAACTGTAATGATTTATCGCTATTTACGTTCAGTAGTTAAGTTTTTCTTTTTCACTATTACCCCCCAGTATATCAACCACTTTCATGTGGGTCCTTCTCCCATTACATATATACATATATTTTGGATACCATTTGACCACGATATTCCATATTTTTCCGGTAATAGTTCAATGGAAATTTCCCACTATAGTCACCAGAGATTTTTCAGTGCATAGAAAATTCGGAATACAAATGAATCGGATCCTAGTTGACAATTTTACCCTGGGTTGAAATTTCCTTAGCCTTTTTTTTTGTGCAAACTCCCTCTAGCATCCTTCTGCTGTATATTATATTTTATGTGTAGATATTTTTAGTTCAGTATTTGGATCTGTTATCTTATTTTTATAGTTTTCTTGGCTCAAAATTTCAAGCTTTTATTCTGATAGAAAAATTCATGAGTGAGTATTTTGCAAAGTATTCTGTACTTGAAATACATCCAGCTAAAATATTCATGTTTTGTATTTCAAATAAAATTTGAGAGTATTTTGCCCAGCCCTGCCAGCAGTCAGTATGCAAAAAAACATTCTGGTATGAGGTAGATTAATGAAGTTCCCTTAATCTAATGGACACTGGATATTGTGGTAGATATTTGGTAAACTGTTAAATATGAACTGGCAGTGTATGAATTATCTGGTTGAAGACCTTATGATTTTCTTTATTTCCCCTCAGATTGTTTTCCCTCAGCAATGGCTCCATCAGCACACGCCGTGGATCTTCTTGATTTGCACGTAAGGTGCATTTCCTCAAAGCATGGGTTTTTCTTTGAGTTGAAGGTAAGTTCCAGGAAAGATTTGAATTATATTTAGGTTCCTTGTAAATTTAGCCTTCATTAGAAGAAAAGGTTAACTCTTTGTACAATCAGTTAGTAGAGTCGTAGAGGTTTATCACTGTCATCATATCATTTTATAATTGTCCAAGTACACTGTCTTCTTTCACTACATATATTTCGGAACTGATTGGCTGTATTTCTATGACAGTTTATATTATTGAGGGAGAGATGTTTGTTACCTGTGCTGCAACCCCTTAATTTTTTTGTTCGAGTCGTCTTTTTTCTGACTTCCTTTCTGATGTTTGGGCAAATTTTTTGAGAGATGGAGGGTATTGTGGCAGGTGGTTTGGCTTTCAATACCAGAGAGATAGGGTGTGGAGAGAGAGAGGTGGACGATGCCATGTTTTCTCTTAAGACATTGTATGCCAATGGAATCGGTAGACGGGACTCTATGTAACATTCCACAAGCAACCACGTGGCTCATTGGGAGGGGTAGGATACTCCGCTTACTCCATGGATATTTAAAGTGGATTCCAGGTGTTCACCCCTCAAGTCTACATTGTAGCACATGAGACAAAAGTTGTACTTTCAAAGCCCCTATCATGGTGGATAAACCCAGCATAGTCATTTATTTAACGATAAATTGACGAATTTCCAATAATTGCATTCACAAATGATGTGGTATGAAGGCACTCCCTTTGATTTGAATATCAGTTATGAGAGGTTTCTATGGTTGTAACTGCCTGCTGGGACATTGAGACTTCCAGAGTCATATCGCATCTTGCCACTTCCCCAGAGGTGTTATAGATTCATAGAGGAACAATTAATGATGGATGAGGAGTGTGTCTGACTGAGGAGAGCCCGAGCAGGACACAAATGACTCTTGAATCAATGCTGGGCAGCTGTCAAATGCTTCCAGGCGAGCGTCGGGCCACCCGAGTAAGTTGAGCGCCCATCATTCACCAAGGAACACGAAAGCTACGTCAGTCCACCACCTGATTGCCAATAAGATTATTTTTGTGAATATTTTTTGATTACTCATGTTTTAATTAAGGATTCTATCTGTTAAATATGATGGAATAGATGTGCTTAGATGAAAGAGTAAATTCTTAATGAAAAGTACAGTATAAAAAGCAGAAGTTGAGTGAGCTTATTTCGTTTTGTATCTATTATGACAAAATTAAACCATTTTTACTACAAGAAAGTAGCAGTAGGAAATAATTTTTCCATTTACATAACACCTCACTGATTGCTGTGGATATTTTCATGTTTTCCAGGTGTATTTCTAGTCCTGAAGACTTATTCTATGGTATTCCTGGCTGTGTGAAGCATATCCTTGGAGAAAAAAAGTAAGTTGGTTCTCAAGAGATAATCATGTCATTTTCATTGTTCTCAAAATATAGGAGATGAAAGATACAGAGACACTTTTGGAAATTCTCTATTTATTTGAGCGTGAATTACTATTCGGTATGTAGTGTAATCTCACTTGTGAGCTAAGCCATTGACCTTAAGATAGCGGCTAGAAATGGCTTGAATGTTATATTCATTCCATGCAAAACTTCTGCAAATATCTGGAGTGGACGGCAGAATATTTTTTCGTTGAAATAATAAGAGTTGACTCATTTCCATGTTCTTGGAAAAGTTAAAATTTCTGATATTCAATGGATTGTTGTTTTTTTCTTGTACCCTGTATGAAGAATATTTCCTTATGAGTCCAAAATGTGAGGCATCATAAATATATAAAAAACATTTGTCTATAGTCTAAAAAAAATGAATAGTTAGCCTATTTAATATTGATGAGCATAGAAACAATTGTAATCCACTAATTCGCATTTATTTATGGTGTACCCAATTCGCAGAAAACAAGGGCTACACAGAAAAGTCATAGCGGCATAGCGTCAAGTAATGTCACTTTTCCTTATTCTCTTTCCTTTAGGAAGTGGCTGCGTAGACTGCCTCAAACATTCTTTCTCTGTGGTGCCTCCTAGGCGGCCTCTCGCGGCAGAACGAAGAACCGCCGTGGCTCCCACACCAACCCCCCTGGCAGTAGCTGGTCGTTTGGATTCCAAAGATGTTTCTGGAAGGTCATTCCTCGCCATTGGTTAAATTTGCCACATACCTCCACCCACTTCTGGTCACCAACCCTGGGTGATTTTACAAGTGATACTCCGAGGGGCCCACATTACTGGGTGCATTACTTCACCTATCATCATCTTCTCCTTAATTTTAGCGTGCCTTCGCTCCTCCGGGGGACTAATTATAATGTCCACCACCTCAGCTGAGTACCAGATGTCTAGCACGCTAATGAAATGGGAAAAAATGGTAGCCTCCTGTGTTACTCTGCTTATTGCTTATGTGGAAATGCCCTATTACATACCTGAACGAACCACAGGGCCGGTCACTCGGGCCCAAAGGGAGGGCACACAATATGTGTGATTTCTGGTCTGGTTTATTATCCAGTTATGTCTTCAAGCAACCACAATTCAAGGCAAACCAATGGAAGCTAAATGTCACATGGAATTTAAAGAAAAATAAACTCAACACTCTTGGTTCCTCTCTTCTTCAAAAAAGGATAATCGATTCTGTGAACCTTGTGTTTTTCTTCAAACAATACAGTTTGCTCCTGAAAGAACAAAAGGCTTAAAATGTATGACAGCAAACAATAAATTTTAATAGTTAAAGTATCAATCACAGAAATCATTCTAACATACTGAGAGTGCATTAAAAAAGTAGCTTCCAATTGAAACGACAAAAAATGATAATTCAAATGACAGAATGAGAGAAGAGGTTAATAAATACAAAATTTTTCTTGTCTGTGAAGCATGACTAACCATAATATCCCAGAGCAAATAATTACATCAACAATTTATGAGTAATCCATTAATCACCCATGAAGCCCATAAGGGATCATTTCTCCTGATCACCATGGCATACATGACTTCTGTTCAACTGCCTACAGGCATTAATATTCTGTTCAGACAATAGAGGATTTATGTGGATGGTTGATATATAATACGCAAACACATCCTCATAAATGGTGTGACAGGAATGATGCCAAACCTTAGTGATCAAATCTCAACTGGACATGGAATCAAACCATTCTTATTTTAGTCAGGAGGTCAGAAAAAGCTCCCAATACCATTGGCATTTCTTATATAAATCCTTCTCTGACTGTCTCACCTCTCTCCTCAAACAATGGAAGGTGAATTTTGAGAGTGATGATGAAAGAGAGGCATTGATGTCATCCATTGATTTTGTTAACCATGAAGAGTACATGGCCACAGGGGGTTATTGTATAAATGGGATACCACTAGCCTTGATGACAAAAGCAACCAAGCATAGAGTTGGGTGGTATGCTGGAAAACAATGAAGTCCACCAAGAAATAGTGATGACGCTTCCATGAACCTCATCTTGGAAGTACAAAAAAATGTTTTCCCTGGGATTTGGTAGCGGCTTCTCAGCAACTCAGTCTAGGAATCCCATCTGAGTATGCCCAGCAAACAAATATTTGCACTCATAATACAGCATCATCTTCCTGGAATACTTCCTTGTGGAGGCATTTAAGTCCGTGCAGATCCTTGGAAGCCATATTTCTTCTTGGAACGTGTTTCCTTTCATCAAAACCTCTTCACTCCCTTCCAGAGGAACAAGGAACCTCTGTGCATCACGATGGAAGGATTACTTTGGTGATAGGATTACCTCTGTGACTGTAGTGGCAAGGGAGAATGTCCAGCCATCCATATCACACTGCCCTGGCGAGTCTTCAGATGTGCGGTGAGTAATAGACATCGATATTAATCTTGGTTTTTCAATAAAACAGGTCTTTCTATGGTGATTGTACGGCATATATACTACCCCAGAAGGATTCTAGTCTCTCATTGAATCGTGTAAATTACCATCTCATTCAGCATATTCTAAATCATTTTCTCACAGTAGAGTTGATATACCATGATGGTTGACCAAAGGAACTTATATATCATCTCATGGGGAGTGGCATTACCAAGTTTAAGGCAGTTTCCAAGTTTTCCAAATGACTCATACCACGTTATTGAATAGAGTAACCATGAACAGTTTTCTCTAAGTAGGTACCTATTGAGCGTAATATTTCTGGTTGTCATCCTGAGTCGCCTGCACCACGCTATTGTAAAGAATAATCATTAGCGTCACGTTTTGTAGTTGTCCGGACCTTCATTCAAGTCACAATTTGTGCCAACAGCAGCATACGGAAGATCATCGCAAAGGGTGATCGAGGTGAAACTGAGGTCCTAAATGCGATATACCGTTCAAAGGTCATCCCGATTGTCTGGAGTACTATTAATGTGGTTGCGGACCTGTTGAGAAATGACAGCTAGAGGTATGTTTGGACCCATTTTTGTATTACATTCTCAATTCCCAATCAACATAACATGATTTCCTAATGTTTATAACTGTAATGATTTATCGCAATTTACGTTCAGTAGTTAAGTTTTTCTTTTTCACTATTACCCCCCAGTATATCAACCACTTTCATGTGGGTCCTTCTCCCATTACATATATACATATATTTTGGATACCATTTGACCACGATATTCCATATTTTTCCGGTAATAGTTCAATGGAAATTTCCCACTATAGTCACCAGAGATTTTTCAGTGCATAGAAAATTCGGAATACAAATGAATCGGATCCTAGTTGACAATTTTACCCTGGGTTGAAATTTCCTTAGCCTTTTTTTTTGTGCAAACTCCCTCTAGCATCCTTCTGCTGTATATTATATTTTATGTGTAGATATTTTTAGTTCAGTATTTGGATCTGTTATCTTATTTTTATAGTTTTCTTGGCTCAAAATTTCAAGCTTTTATTCTGATAGAAAAATTCATGAGTGAGTATTTTGCAAAGTATTCTGTACTTGAAATACATCCAGCTAAAATATTCATGTTTTGTATTTCAAATAAAATTTGAGAGTATTTTGCCCAGCCCTGCCAGCAGTCAGTATGCAAAAAAACATTCTGGTATGAGGTAGATTAATGAAGTTCCCTTAATCTAATGGACACTGGATATTGTGGTAGATATTTGGTAAACTGTTAAATATGAACTGGCAGTGTATGAATTATCTGGTTGAAGACCTTATGATTTTCTTTATTTCCCCTCAGATTGTTTTCCCTCAGCAATGGCTCCATCAGCACACGCCGTGGATCTTCTTGATTTGCACGTAAGGTGCATTTCCTCAAAGCATGGGTTTTTCTTTGAGTTGAAGGTAAGTTCCAGGAAAGATTTGAATTATATTTAGGTTCCTTGTAAATTTAGCCTTCATTAGAAGAAAAGGTTAACTCTTTGTACAATCAGTTAGTAGAGTCGTAGAGGTTTATCACTGTCATCATATCATTTTATAATTGTCCAAGTACACTGTCTTCTTTCACTACATATATTTCGGAACTGATTGGCTGTATTTCTATGACAGTTTATATTATTGAGGGAGAGATGTTTGTTACCTGTGCTGCAACCCCTTAATTTTTTTGTTCGAGTCGTCTTTTTTCTGACTTCCTTTCTGATGTTTGGGCAAATTTTTTGAGAGATGGAGGGTATTGTGGCAGGTGGTTTGGCTTTCAATACCAGAGAGATAGGGTGTGGAGAGAGAGAGGTGGACGATGCCATGTTTTCTCTTAAGACATTGTATGCCAATGGAATCAGTAGACGGGACTCTATGTAACATTCCACAAGCAACCACGTGGCTCATTGGGAGGGGTAGGATACTCCGCTTACTCCATGGATATTTAAAGTGGATTCCAGGTGTTCACCCCTCAAGTCTACATTGTAGCACATGAGACAAAAGTTGTACTTTCAAAGCCCCTATCATGGTGGATAAACCCAGCATAGTCATTTATTTAACGATAAATTGACGAATTTCCAATAATTGCATTCACAAATGATGTGGTATGAAGGCACTCCCATTGATTTGAATATCAGTTATGAGAGGTTTCTATGGTTGTAACTGCCTGCTGGGACATTGAGACTTCCAGAGTCATATCGCATCTTGCCACTTCCCCAGAGGTGTTATAGATTCATAGAGGAACAATTAATGATGGATGAGGAGTGTGTCTGAATGAGGAGAGCCCGAGCAGGACACAAATGACTCTTGAATCAATGCTGGGCAGCTGTCAAATGCTTCCAGGCGAGCGTCGGGCCACCCGAGTAAGTTGAGCGCCCATCATTCACCAAGGAACACGAAAGCTACGTCAGTCCACCACCTGATTGCCAATAAGATTATTTTTGTGAATATTTTTTGATTACTCATGTTTTAATTAAGGATTCTATCTGTTAAATATGATGGAATAGATGTGCTTAGATGAAAGAGTAAATTCTTAATGAAAAGTACAGTATAAAAAGCAGAAGTTGAGTGAGCTTATTTCGTTTTGTATCTATTATGACAAAATTAAACCATTTTTACTACAAGAAAGTAGCAGTAGGAAATAATTTTTCCATTTACATAACACCTCACTGATTGCTGTGGATATCTTCATGTTTTCCAGGTGTATTTCTAGTCCTGAAGACTTATTCTATGGTATTCCTGGCTGTGTGAAGCATATCCTTGGAGAAAAAAAGTAAGTTGGTTCTCAAGAGATAATCATGTCATTTTCATTGTTCTCAAAATATAGGAGATGAAAGATACAGAGACACTTTTGGAAATTCTCTATTTATTTGAGTGTGAATTACTATTCGGTATGTAGTGTAATCTCACTTGTGAGCTAAGCCATTGACCTTAAGATAGCGGCTAGAAATGGCTTGAATGTTATATTCATTCCATGCAAAACTTCTGCAAATATCTGGAGTGGACGGCAGAATATTTTTTCGTTGAAATAATAAGAGTTGACTCATTTCCATGTTCTTGGAAAAGTTAAAATTTCTGATATTCAATGGATTGTTGTTTTTTTCTTGTACCCTGTATGAAGAATATTTCCTTATGAGTCCAAAATGTGAGGCATCATAAATATATAAAAAACATTTGTCTATAGTCTAAAAAAAATGAATAGTTAGCCTATTTAATATTGATGAGCATAGAAACAATTGTAATCCACTAATTCGCATTTATTTATGGTGTACCCAATTCGCAGAAAACAAGGGCTACACAGAAAAGTCATAGCGGCATAGCGTCAAGTAATGTCACTTTTCCTTATTCTCTTTCCTTTAGGAAGTGGCTGCGTAGACTGCCTCAAACATTCTTTCTCTGTGGTGCCTCCTAGGCGGCCTCTCGCGGCAGAACGAAGAACCGCCGTGGCTCCCACACCAACCCCCCTGGCAGTAGCTGGTCGTTTGGATTCCAAAGATGTTTCTGGAAGGTCATTCCTCGCCATTGGTTAAATTTGCCACATACCTCCACCCACTTCTGGTCACCAACCCTGGGTGATTTTACAAGTGATACTCCGAGGGGCCCACATTACTGGGTGCATTACTTCACCTATCATCATCTTCTCCTTAATTTTAGCGTGCCTTCGCTCCTCCGGGGGACTAATTATAATGTCCACCACCTCAGCTGAGTACCAGATGTCTAGCACGCTAATGAAATGGGAAAAAATGGTAGCCTCCTGTGTTACTCTGCTTATTGCTTATGTGGAAATGCCCTATTACATACCTGAACGAACCACAGGGCCGGTCACTCGGGCCCAAAGGGAGGGCACACAATATGTGTGATTTCTGGTCTGGTTTATTATCCAGTTATGTCTTCAAGCAACCACAATTCAAGGCAAACCAATGGAAGCTAAATGTCACATGGAATTTAAAGAAAAATAAACTCAACACTCTTGGTGCCTCTCTTCTTCAAAAAAGGATAATCGATTCTGTGAACCTTGTGTTTTTCTTCAAACAATACAGTTTGCTCCTGAAAGAACAAAAGGCTTAAAATGTATGACAGCAAACAATAAATTTTAATAGTTAAAGTATCAATCACAGAAATCATTCTAACATACTGAGAGTGCATTAAAAAAGTAGCTTCCAATTGAAACGACAAAAAATGATAATTCAAATGACAGAATGAGAGAAGAGGTTAATAAATACAAAATTTTTCTTGTCTGTGAAGCATGACTAACTATAATATCCCAGAGCAAATAATTACATCAACAATTTATGAGTAATCCATTAATCACCCATGAAGCCCATAAGGGATCATTTCTCCTGATCACCATGGCATACATGACTTCTGTTCAACTGCCTACAGGCATTAATATTCTGTTCAGACAATAGAGGATTTATGTGGATGGTTGATATATAATACGCAAACACATCCTCATAAATGGTGTGACAGGAATGATGCCAAACCTTAGTGATCAAATCTCAACTGGACATGGAATCAAACCATTCTTATTTTAGTCAGGAGGTCAGAAAAAGCTCCCAATACCATTGGCATTTCTTATATAAATCCTTCTCTGACTGTCTCACCTCTCTCCTCAAACAATGGAAGGTGAATTTTGAGAGTGATGATGAAAGAGAGGCATTGATGTCATCCATTGATTTTGTTAACCATGAAGAGTACATGGCCACAGGGGGTTATTGTATAAATGGTGTTCTCTCAAGGGATACCACTAGCCTTGATGACAAAAGCAACCAAGCATAGAGTTGGGTGGTATGCTGGAAAACAATGAAGTCCACCAAGAAATAGTGATGACGCTTCCATGAACCTCATCTTGGAAGTACAAAAAAATGTTTTCCCTGGGATTTGGTAGCGGCTTCTCAGCAACTCAGTCTAGGAATCCCATCTGAGTATGCCCAGCAAACAAATATTTGCACTCATAATACAGCATCATCTTCCTGGAATACTTCCTTGTGGAGGCATTTAAGTCCGTGCAGATCCTTGGAAGCCATATTTCTTCTTGGAACGTGTTTCCTTTCATCAAAACCTCTTCACTCCCTTCCGGAGGAACAAGGAACCTCTGTGCATCACGATGGAAGGATTACTTTGGTGATAGGATTACCTCTGTGACTGTAGTGGCAAGGGAGAATGTCCAGCCATCCATATCACACTGCCCTGGCGAGTCTTCAGATGTGCGGTGAGTAATAGACATCGATATTAATCTTGGTTTTTCAATAAAACAGGTCTTTCTATGGTGATTGTACGGCATATATACTACCCCAGAAGGATTCTAGTCTCTCATTGAATCGTGTAAATTACCATCTCATTCAGCATATTCTAAATCATTTTCTCACAGTAGAGTTGATATACCATGATGGTTGACCAAAGGAACTTATATATCATCTCATGGGGAGTGGCATTACCAAGTTTAAGGCAGTTTCCAAGTTTTCCAAATGACTCATACCACGTTATTGAATAGAGTAACCATGAACAGTTTTCTCTAAGTAGGTACCTATTGAGCGTAATATTTCTGGTTGTCATCCTGAGTCGCCTGCACCACGCTATTGTAAAGAATAATCATTAGCGTCACGTTTTGTAGTTGTCCGGACCTTCATTCAAGTCACAATTTGTGCCAACAGCAGCATACGGAAGATCATCGCAAAGGGTGATCGAGGTGAAACTGAGGTCCTAAATGCGATATACCGTTCAAAGGTCATCCCGATTGTCTGGAGTACTATTAATGTGGTTGCGGACCTGTTGAGAAATGACAGCTAGAGGTATGTTTGGACCCATTTTTGTATTACATTCTCAATTCCCAATCAACATAACATGATTTCCTAATGTTTATAACTGTAATGATTTATCGCTATTTACGTTCAGTAGTTAAGTTTTTCTTTTTCACTATTACCCCCCAGTATATCAACCACTTTCATGTGGGTCCTTCTCCCATTACATATATACATATATTTTGGATACCATTTGACCACGATATTCCATATTTTTCCGGTAATAGTTCAATGGAAATTTCCCACTATAGTCACCAGAGATTTTTCAGTGCATAGAAAATTCGGAATACAAATGAATCGGATCCTAGTTGACAATTTTACCCTGGGTTGAAATTTCCTTAGCCTTTTTTTTTGTGCAAACTCCCTCTAGCATCCTTCTGCTGTATATTATATTTTATGTGTAGATATTTTTAGTTCAGTATTTGGATCTGTTATCTTATTTTTATAGTTTTCTTGGCTCAAAATTTCAAGCTTCTATTCTGATAGAAAAATTCATGAGTGAGTATTTTGCAAAGTATTCTGTACTTGAAATACATCCAGCTAAAATATTCATGTTTTGTATTTCAAATAAAATTTGAGAGTATTTTGCCCAGCCCTGCCAGCAGTCAGTATGCAAAAAAACATTCTGGTATGAGGTAGATTAATGAAGTTCCCTTAATCTAATGGACACTGGATATTGTGGTAGATATTTGGTAAACTGTTAAATATGAACTGGCAGTGTATGAATTATCTGGTTGAAGACCTTATGATTTTCTTTATTTCCCCTCAGATTGTTTTCCCTCAGCAATGGCTCCATCAGCACACGCCGTGGATCTTCTTGATTTGCACGTAAGGTGCATTTCCTCAAAGCATGGGTTTTTCTTTGAGTTGAAGGTAAGTTCCAGGAAAGATTTGAATTATATTTAGGTTCCTTGTAAATTTAGCCTTCATTAGAAGAAAAGGTTAACTCTTTGTACAATCAGTTAGTAGAGTCGTAGAGGTTTATCACTGTCATCATATCATTTTATAATTGTCCAAGTACACTGTCTTCTTTCACTACATATATTTCGGAACTGATTGGCTGTATTTCTATGACAGTTTATATTATTGAGGGAGAGATGTTTGTTACCTGTGCTGCAACCCCTTAATTTTTTTGTTCGAGTCGTCTTTTTTCTGACTTCCTTTCTGATGTTTGGGCAAATTTTTTGAGAGATGGAGGGTATTGTGGCAGGTGGTTTGGCTTTCAATACCAGAGAGATAGGGTGTGGAGAGAGAGAGGTGGACGATGCCATGTTTTCTCTTAAGACATTGTATGCCAATGGAATCGGTAGACGGGACTCTATGTAACATTCCACAAGCAACCACGTGGCTCATTGGGAGGGGTAGGATACTCCGCTTACTCCATGGATATTTAAAGTGGATTCCAGGTGTTCACCCCTCAAGTCTACATTGTAGCACATGAGACAAAAGTTGTACTTTCAAAGCCCCTATCATGGTGGATAAACCCAGCATAGTCATTTATTTAACGATAAATTGACGAATTTCCAATAATTGCATTCACAAATGATGTGGTATGAAGGCACTCCCATTGATTTGAATATCAGTTATGAGAGGTTTCTATGGTTGTAACTGCCTGCTGGGACATTGAGACTTCCAGAGTCATATCGCATCTTGCCACTTCCCCAGAGGTGTTATAGATTCATAGAGGAACAATTAATGATGGATGAGGAGTGTGTCTGACTGAGGAGAGCCCGAGCAGGACACAAATGACTCTTGAATCAATGCTGGGCAGCTGTCAAATGCTTCCAGGCGAGCGTCGGGCCACCCGAGTAAGTTGAGCGCCCATCATTCACCAAGGAACACGAAAGCTACGTCAGTCCACCACCTGATTGCCAATAAGATTATTTTTGTGAATATTTTTTGATTACTCATGTTTTAATTAAGGATTCTATCTGTTAAATATGATGGAATAGATGTGCTTAGATGAAAGAGTAAATTCTTAATGAAAAGTACAGTATAAAAAGCAGAAGTTGAGTGAGCTTATTTCGTTTTGTATCTATTATGACAAAATTAAACCATTTTTACTACAAGAAAGTAGCAGTAGGAAATAATTTTTCCATTTACATAACACCTCACTGATTGCTGTGGATATCTTCATGTTTTCCAGGTGTATTTCTAGTCCTGAAGACTTATTCTATGGTATTCCTGGCTGTGTGAAGCATATCCTTGGAGAAAAAAAGTAAGTTGGTTCTCAAGAGATAATCATGTCATTTTCATTGTTCTCAAAATATAGGAGATGAAAGATACAGAGACACTTTTGGAAATTCTCTATTTATTTGAGTGTGAATTACTATTCGGTATGTAGTGTAATCTCACTTGTGAGCTAAGCCATTGACCTTAAGATAGCGGCTAGAAATGGCTTGAATGTTATATTCATTCCATGCAAAACTTCTGCAAATATCTGGAGTGGACGGCAGAATATTTTTTCGTTGAAATAATAAGAGTTGACTCATTTCCATGTTCTTGGAAAAGTTAAAATTTCTGATATTCAATGGATTGTTGTTTTTTTCTTGTACCCTGTATGAAGAATATTTCCTTATGAGTCCAAAATGTGAGGCATCATAAATATATAAAAAACATTTGTCTATAGTCTAAAAAAAATGAATAGTTAGCCTATTTAATATTGATGAGCATAGAAACAATTGTAATCCACTAATTCGCATTTATTTATGGTGTACCCAATTCGCAGAAAACAAGGGCTACACAGAAAAGTCATAGCGGCATAGCGTCAAGTAATGTCACTTTTCCTTATTCTCTTTCCTTTAGGAAGTGGCTGCGTAGACTGCCTCAAACATTCTTTCTCTGTGGTGCCTCCTAGGCGGCCTCTCGCGGCAGAACGAAGAACCGCCGTGGCTCCCACACCAACCCCCCTGGCAGTAGCTGGTCGTTTGGATTCCAAAGATGTTTCTGGAAGGTCATTCCTCGCCATTGGTTAAATTTGCCACATACCTCCACCCACTTCTGGTCACCAACCCTGGGTGATTTTACAAGTGATACTCCGAGGGGCCCACATTACTGGGTGCATTACTTCACCTATCATCATCTTCTCCTTAATTTTAGCGTGCCTTCGCTCCTCCGGGGGACTAATTATAATGTCCACCACCTCAGCTGAGTACCAGATGTCTAGCACGCTAATGAAATGGGAAAAAATGGTAGCCTCCTGTGTTACTCTGCTTATTGCTTATGTGGAAATGCCCTATTACATACCTGAACGAACCACAGGGCCGGTCACTCGGGCCCAAAGGGAGGGCACACAATATGTGTGATTTCTGGTCTGGTTTATTATCCAGTTATGTCTTCAAGCAACCACAATTCAAGGCAAACCAATGGAAGCTAAATGTCACATGGAATTTAAAGAAAAATAAACTCAACACTCTTGGTGCCTCTCTTCTTCAAAAAAGGATAATCGATTCTGTGAACCTTGTGTTTTTCTTCAAACAATACAGTTTGCTCCTGAAAGAACAAAAGGCTTAAAATGTATGACAGCAAACAATAAATTTTAATAGTTAAAGTATCAATCACAGAAATCATTCTAACATACTGAGAGTGCATTAAAAAAGTAGCTTCCAATTGAAACGACAAAAAATGATAATTCAAATGACAGAATGAGAGAAGAGGTTAATAAATACAAAATTTTTCTTGTCTGTGAAGCATGACTAACCATAATATCCCAGAGCAAATAATTACATCAACAATTTATGAGTAATCCATTAATCACCCATGAAGCCCATAAGGGATCATTTCTCCTGATCACCATGGCATACATGACTTCTGTTCAACTGCCTACAGGCATTAATATTCTGTTCAGACAATAGAGGATTTATGTGGATGGTTGATATATAATACGCAAACACATCCTCATAAATGGTGTGACAGGAATGATGCCAAACCTTAGTGATCAAATCTCAACTGGACATGGAATCAAACCATTCTTATTTTAGTCAGGAGGTCAGAAAAAGCTCCCAATACCATTGGCATTTCTTATATAAATCCTTCTCTGACTGTCTCACCTCTCTCCTCAAACAATGGAAGGTGAATTTTGAGAGTGATGATGAAAGAGAGGCATTGATGTCATCCATTGATTTTGTTAACCATGAAGAGTACATGGCCACAGGGGGTTATTGTATAAATGGTGTTCTCTCAAGGGATACCACTAGCCTTGATGACAAAAGCAACCAAGCATAGAGTTGGGTGGTATGCTGGAAAACAATGAAGTCCACCAAGAAATAGTGATGACGCTTCCATGAACCTCATCTTGGAAGTACAAAAAAATGTTTTCCCTGGGATTTGGTAGCGGCTTCTCAGCAACTCAGTCTAGGAATCCCATCTGAGTATGCCCAGCAAACAAATATTTGCACTCATAATACAGCATCATCTTCCTGGAATACTTCCTTGTGGAGGCATTTAAGTCCGTGCAGATCCTTGGAAGCCATATTTCTTCTTGGAACGTGTTTCCTTTCATCAAAACCTCTTCACTCCCTTCCAGAGGAACAAGGAACCTCTGTGCATCACGATGGAAGGATTACTTTGGTGATAGGATTACCTCTGTGACTGTAGTGGCAAGGGAGAATGTCCAGCCATCCATATCACACTGCCCTGGCGAGTCTTCAGATGTGCGGTGAGTAATAGACATCGATATTAATCTTGGTTTTTCAATAAAACAGGTCTTTCTATGGTGATTGTACGGCATATATACTACCCCAGAAGGATTCTAGTCTCTCATTGAATCGTGTAAATTACCATCTCATTCAGCATATTCTAAATCATTTTCTCACAGTAGAGTTGATATACCATGATGGTTGACCAAAGGAACTTATATATCATCTCATGGGGAGTGGCATTACCAAGTTTAAGGCAGTTTCCAAGTTTTCCAAATGACTCATACCACGTTATTGAATAGAGTAACCATGAACAGTTTTCTCTAAGTAGGTACCTATTGAGCGTAATATTTCTGGTTGTCATCCTGAGTCGCCTGCACCACGCTATTGTAAAGAATAATCATTAGCGTCACGTTTTGTAGTTGTCCGGACCTTCATTCAAGTCACAATTTGTGCCAACAGCAGCATACGGAAGATCATCGCAAAGGGTGATCGAGGTGAAACTGAGGTCCTAAATGCGATATACCGTTCAAAGGTCATCCCGATTGTCTGGAGTACTATTAATGTGGTTGCGGACCTGTTGAGAAATGACAGCTAGAGGTATGTTTGGACCCATTTTTGTATTACATTCTCAATTCCCAATCAACATAACATGATTTCCTAATGTTTATAACTGTAATGATTTATCGCTATTTACGTTCAGTAGTTAAGTTTTTCTTTTTCACTATTACCCCCCAGTATATCAACCACTTTCATGTGGGTCCTTCTCCCATTACATATATACATATATTTTGGATACCATTTGACCACGATATTCCATATTTTTCCGGTAATAGTTCAATGGAAATTTCCCACTATAGTCACCAGAGATTTTTCAGTGCATAGAAAATTCGGAATACAAATGAATCGGATCCTAGTTGACAATTTTACCCTGGGTTGAAATTTCCTTAGCCTTTTTTTTTGTGCAAACTCCCTCTAGCATCCTTCTGCTGTATATTATATTTTATGTGTAGATATTTTTAGTTCAGTATTTGGATCTGTTATCTTATTTTTATAGTTTTCTTGGCTCAAAATTTCAAGCTTTTATTCTGATAGAAAAATTCATGAGTGAGTATTTTGCAAAGTATTCTGTACTTGAAATACATCCAGCTAAAATATTCATGTTTTGTATTTCAAATAAAATTTGAGAGTATTTTGCCCAGCCCTGCCAGCAGTCAGTATGCAAAAAAACATTCTGGTATGAGGTAGATTAATGAAGTTACCTTAATCTAATGGACACTGGATATTGTGGTAGATATTTGGTAAACTGTTAAATATGAACTGGCAGTGTATGAATTATCTGGTTGAAGACCTTATGATTTTCTTTATTTCCCCTCAGATTGTTTTCCCTCAGCAATGGCTCCATCAGCACACGCCGTGGATCTTCTTGATTTGCACGTAAGGTGCATTTCCTCAAAGCATGGGTTTTTCTTTGAGTTGAAGGTAAGTTCCAGGAAAGATTTGAATTATATTTAGGTTCCTTGTAAATTTAGCCTTCATTAGAAGAAAAGGTTAACTCTTTGTACAATCAGTTAGTAGAGTCGTAGAGGTTTATCACTGTCATCATATCATTTTATAATTGTCCAAGTACACTGTCTTCTTTCACTACATATATTTCGGAACTGATTGGCTGTATTTCTATGACAGTTTATATTATTGAGGGAGAGATGTTTGTTACCTGTGCTGCAACCCCTTAATTTTTTTGTTCGAGTCGTCTTTTTTCTGACTTCCTTTCTGATGTTTGGGCAAATTTTTTGAGAGATGGAGGGTATTGTGGCAGGTGGTTTGGCTTTCAATACCAGAGAGATAGGGTGTGGAGAGAGAGAGGTGGACGATGCCATGTTTTCTCTTAAGACATTGTATGCCAATGGAGTCGGTAGACGGGACTCTATGTAACATTCCACAAGCAACCACGTGGCTCATTGGGAGGGGTAGGATACTCCGCTTACTCCATGGATATTTAAAGTGGATTCCAGGTGTTCACCCCTCAAGTCTACATTGTAGCACATGAGACAAAAGTTGTACTTTCAAAGCCCCTATCATGGTGGATAAACCCAGCATAGTCATTTATTTAACGATAAATTGACGAATTTCCAATAATTGCATTCACAAATGATGTGGTATGAAGGCACTCCCATTGATTTGAATATCAGTTATGAGAGGTTTCTATGGTTGTAACTGCCTGCTGGGACATTGAGACTTCCAGAGTCATATCGCATCTTGCCACTTCCCCAGAGGTGTTATAGATTCATAGAGGAACAATTAATGATGGATGAGGAGTGTGTCTGAATGAGGAGAGCCCGAGCAGGACACAAATGACTCTTGAATCAATGCTGGGCAGCTGTCAAATGCTTCCAGGCGAGCGTCGGGCCACCCGAGTAAGTTGAGCGCCCATCATTCACCAAGGAACACGAAAGCTACGTCAGTCCACCACCTGATTGCCAATAAGATTATTTTTGTGAATATTTTTTGATTACTCATGTTTTAATTAAGGATTCTATCTGTTAAATATGATGGAATAGATGTGCTTAGATGAAAGAGTAAATTCTTAATGAAAAGTACAGTATAAAAAGCAGAAGTTGAGTGAGCTTATTTCGTTTTGTATCTATTATGACAAAATTAAACCATTTTTACTACAAGAAAGTAGCAGTAGGAAATAATTTTTCCATTTACATAACACCTCACTGATTGCTGTGGATATCTTCATGTTTTCCAGGTGTATTTCTAGTCCTGAAGACTTATTCTATGGTATTCCTGGCTGTGTGAAGCATATCCTTGGAGAAAAAAAGTAAGTTGGTTCTCAAGAGATAATCATGTCATTTTCATTGTTCTCAAAATATAGGAGATGAAAGATACAGAGACACTTTTGGAAATTCTCTATTTATTTGAGTGTGAATTACTATTCGGTATGTAGTGTAATCTCACTTGTGAGCTAAGCCATTGACCTTAAGATAGCGGCTAGAAATGGCTTGAATGTTATATTCATTCCATGCAAAACTTCTGCAAATATCTGGAGTGGACGGCAGAATATTTTTTCGTTGAAATAATAAGAGTTGACTCATTTCCATGTTCTTGGAAAAGTTAAAATTTCTGATATTCAATGGATTGTTGTTTTTTTCTTGTACCCTGTATGAAGAATATTTCCTTATGAGTCCAAAATGTGAGGCATCATAAATATATAAAAAACATTTGTCTATAGTCTAAAAAAAATGAATAGTTAGCCTATTTAATATTGATGAGCATAGAAACAATTGTAATCCACTAATTCGCATTTATTTATGGTGTACCCAATTCGCAGAAAACAAGGGCTACACAGAAAAGTCATAGCGGCATAGCGTCAAGTAATGTCACTTTTCCTTATTCTCTTTCCTTTAGGAAGTGGCTGCGTAGACTGCCTCAAACATTCTTTCTCTGTGGTGCCTCCTAGGCGGCCTCTCGCGGCAGAACGAAGAACCGCCGTGGCTCCCACACCAACCCCCCTGGCAGTAGTTGGTCGTTTGGATTCCAAAGATGTTTCTGGAAGGTCATTCCTCGCCATTGGTTAAATTTGCCACATACCTCCACCCACTTCTGGTCACCAACCCTGGGTGATTTTACAAGTGATACTCCGAGGGGCCCACATTACTGGGTGCATTACTTCACCTATCATCATCTTCTCCTTAATTTTAGCGTGCCTTCGCTCCTCCGGGGGACTAATTATAATGTCCACCACCTCAGCTGAGTACCAGATGTCTAGCACGCTAATGAAATGGGAAAAAATGGTAGCCTCCTGTGTTACTCTGCTTATTGCTTATGTGGAAATGCCCTATTACATACCTGAACGAACCACAGGGCCGGTCACTCGGGCCCAAAGGGAGGGCACACAATATGTGTGATTTCTGGTCTGGTTTATTATCCAGTTATGTCTTCAAGCAACCACAATTCAAGGCAAACCAATGGAAGCTAAATGTCACATGGAATTTAAAGAAAAATAAACTCAACACTCTTGGTGCCTCTCTTCTTCAAAAAAGGATAATCGATTCTGTGAACCTTGTGTTTTTCTTCAAACAATACAGTTTGCTCCTGAAAGAACAAAAGGCTTAAAATGTATGACAGCAAACAATAAATTTTAATAGTTAAAGTATCAATCACAGAAATCATTCTAACATACTGAGAGTGCATTAAAAAAGTAGCTTCCAATTGAAACGACAAAAAATGATAATTCAAATGACAGAATGAGAGAAGAGGTTAATAAATACAAAATTTTTCTTGTCTGTGAAGCATGACTAACCATAATATCCCAGAGCAAATAATTACATCAACAATTTATGAGTAATCCATTAATCACCCATGAAGCCCATAAGGGATCATTTCTCCTGATCACCATGGCATACATGACTTCTGTTCAACTGCCTACAGGCATTAATATTCTGTTCAGACAATAGAGGATGTATGTGGATGGTTGATATATAATACGCAAACACATCCTCATAAATGGTGTGACAGGAATGATGCCAAACCTTAGTGATCAAATCTCAACTGGACATGGAATCAAACCATTCTTATTTTAGTCAGGAGGTCAGAAAAAGCTCCCAATACCATTGGCATTTCTTATATAAATCCTTCTCTGACTGTCTCACCTCTCTCCTCAAACAATGGAAGGTGAATTTTGAGAGTGATGATGAAAGAGAGGCATTGATGTCATCCATTGATTTTGTTAACCATGAAGAGTACATGGCCACAGGGGGTTATTGTATAAATGGTGTTCTCTCAAGGGATACCACTAGCCTTGATGACAAAAGCAACCAAGCATAGAGTTGGGTGGTATGCTGGAAAACAATGAAGTCCACCAAGAAATAGTGATGACGCTTCCATGAACCTCATCTTGGAAGTACAAAAAAATGTTTTCCCTGGGATTTGGTAGCGGCTTCTCAGCAACTCAGTCTAGGAATCCCATCTGAGTATGCCCAGCAAACAAATATTTGCACTCATAATACAGCATCATCTTCCTGGAATACTTCCTTGTGGAGGCATTTAAGTCCGTGCAGATCCTTGGAAGCCATATTTCTTCTTGGAACGTGTTTCCTTTCATCAAAACCTCTTCACTCCCTTCCAGAGGAACAAGGAACCTCTGTGCATCACGATGGAAGGATTACTTTGGTGATAGGATTACCTCTGTGACTGTAGTGGCAAGGGAGAATGTCCAGCCATCCATATCACACTGCCCTGGCGAGTCTTCAGATGTGCGGTGAGTAATAGACATCGATATTAATCTTGGTTTTTCAATAAAACAGGTCTTTCTATGGTGATTGTACGGCATATATACTACCCCAGAAGGATTCTAGTCTCTCATTGAATCGTGTAAATTACCATCTCATTCAGCATATTCTAAATCATTTTCTCACAGTAGAGTTGATATACCATGATGGTTGACCAAAGGAACTTATATATCATCTCATGGGGAGTGGCATTACCAAGTTTAAGGCAGTTTCCAAGTTTTCCAAATGACTCATACCACGTTATTGAATAGAGTAACCATGAACAGTTTTCTCTAAGTAGGTACCTATTGAGCGTAATATTTCTGGTTGTCATCCTGAGTCGCCTGCACCACGCTATTGTAAAGAATAATCATTAGCGTCACGTTTTGTAGTTGTCCGGACCTTCATTCAAGTCACAATTTGTGCCAACAGCAGCATACGGAAGATCATCGCAAAGGGTGATCGAGGTGAAACTGAGGTCCTAAATGCGATATACCGTTCAAAGGTCATCCCGATTGTCTGGAGTACTATTAATGTGGTTGCGGACCTGTTGAGAAATGACAGCTAGAGGTATGTTTGGACCCATTTTTGTATTACATTCTCAATTCCCAATCAACATAACATGATTTCCTAATGTTTATAACTGTAATGATTTATCGCTATTTACGTTCAGTAGTTAAGTTTTTCTTTTTCACTATTACCCCCCAGTATATCAACCACTTTCATGTGGGTCCATCTCCCATTACATATATACATATATTTTGGATACCATTTGACCACGATATTCCATATTTTTCCGGTAATAGTTCAATGGAAATTTCCCACTATAGTCACCAGAGATTTTTCAGTGCATAGAAAATTCGGAATACAAATGAATCGGATCCTAGTTGACAATTTTACCCTGGGTTGAAATTTCCTTAGCCTTTTTTTTTGTGCAAACTCCCTCTAGCATCCTTCTGCTGTATATTATATTTTATGTGTAGATATTTTTAGTTCAGTATTTGGATCTGTTATCTTATTTTTATAGTTTTCTTGGCTCAAAATTTCAAGCTTTTATTCTGATAGAAAAATTCATGAGTGAGTATTTTGCAAAGTATTCTGTACTTGAAATACATCCAGCTAAAATATTCATGTTTTGTATTTCAAATAAAATTTGAGAGTATTTTGCCCAGCCCTGCCAGCAGTCAGTATGCAAAAAAACATTCTGGTATGAGGTAGATTAATGAAGTTACCTTAATCTAATGGACACTGGATATTGTGGTAGATATTTGGTAAACTGTTAAATATGAACTGGCAGTGTATGAATTATCTGGTTGAAGACCTTATGATTTTCTTTATTTCCCCTCAGATTGTTTTCCCTCAGCAATGGCTCCATCAGCACACGCCGTGGATCTTCTTGATTTGCACGTAAGGTGCATTTCCTCAAAGCATGGGTTTTTCCTTGAGTTGAAGGTAAGTTCCAGGAAAGATTTGAATTATATTTAGGTTCCTTGTAAATTTAGCCTTCATTAGAAGAAAAGGTTAACTCTTTGTACAATCAGTTAGTAGAGTCGTAGAGGTTTATCACTGTCATCATATCATTTTATAATTGTCCAAGTTCACTGTCTTCTTTCACTACATATATTTCGGAACTGATTGGCTGTATTTCTATGACAGTTTATATTATTGAGGGAGAGATGTTTGTTACCTGTGCTGCAACCCCTTAATTTTTTTGTTCGAGTCGTCTTTTTTCTGACTTCCTTGCTGATGTTTGGGCAAATTTTTTGAGAGATGGAGGGTATTGTGGCAGGTGATTTGGCTTTCAATACCAGAGAGATAGGGTGTGGAGAGAGAGAGGTGGACGATGCCATGTTTTCTCTTAAGACATTGTATGCCAATGGAATCGGTAGACGGGACTCTATGTAACATTCCACAAGCAACCACGTGGCTCATTGGGAGGGGTAGGATACTCCGCTTACTCCATGGATATTTAAAGTGGATTCCAGGTGTTCACCCCTCAAGTCTACATTGTAGCACATGAGACAAAAGTTGTACTTTCAAAGCCCCTATCATGGTGGATAAACCCAGCATTGTCATTTATTTAACGATGAATTGACGAATTTCCAATACTTGCATTCGCAAATGATGTGGTATGAAGTCACTCCCATTGATTTGAATATCAGTTATGAGAGGTTTCTATGGTTGTAACTGCCTGCTGGGACATTGAGACTTCCAGAGTCATATCGCATCTTGCCACTTCCCCAGAGGTGTTATAGATTCATAGAGGAACAATTAATGATGGATGAGGAGTGTGTCTGAATGAGGAGAGCCCGAGCAGGACACAAATGACTCTTGAATCAATGCTGGGCAGCTGTCAAATGCTTCCAGGCGAGCGTCGGGCCACCCGAGTAAGTTGAGCACCCATCATTCACCAAGGAACACGAAAGCTACGTCAGTCCACCACCTGATTGCCAATAAGATTATTTTTGTGAATATTTTTTGATTACTCATGTTTTAATTAAGGATTCTATCTGTTAAATATGATGGAATAGATGTGCTTAGATGAAAGAGTAAATTCTTAATGAAAAGTACAGTATAAAAAGCAGAAGTTGAGTGAGCTTATTTCGTTTTGTATCTATTATGACAAAATTAAACCATTTTTACTACAAGAAAGTAGCAGTAGGAAATAATTTTTCCATTTACATAACACCTCACTGATTGCTGTGGATATCTTCATGTTTTCCAGGTGTATTTCTAGTCCTGAAGACTTATTCTATGGTATTCCTGGCTGTGTGAAGCATATCCTTGGAGAAAAAAAGTAAGTTGGTTCTCAAGAGATAATCATGTCATTTTCATTGTTCTCAAAATATAGGAGATGAAAGATACAGAGACACTTTTGGAAGTTCTCTATTTATTTGCGTGTGAATTACTATTCGGTATGTAGTGTAATCTCACTTGTGAGCTAAGCCATTGACCTTAAGATAGCGGCTAGAAATGGCTTGAATGTTATATTCATTCCATGCAAAACTTCTGCAAATATCTGGAGTGGACGGCAGAATATTTTTTCGTTGAAATAATAAGAGTTGACTCATTTCCATGTTCTTGGAAAAGTTAAAATTTCTGATATTCAATGGATTGTTGTTTTTTTCTTGTACCCTGTATGAAGAATATTTCCTTTTGAGTCCAAAATGTGAGGCATCATAAATATATAAAAAACATTTGTCTATAGTCTAAAAAATATGAATAGTTAGCCTATTTAATATTGATGAGCATAGAAACAATTGTAATCCACTAATTCGCATTTATTTATGGTGTACCCAATTCGCAGAAAACAAGGGCTACACAGAAAAGTCATAGCGGCATAGCGTCAAGTAATGTCACTTTTCCTTATTCTCTTTCCTTTAGGAAGTGGCTGCGTAGACTGCCTCAAACATTCTTTCTCTGTGGTGCCTCCTAGGCGGCCTCTCGCGGCAGAACGAAGAACCGCCGTGGCTCCCACACCAACCCCCCTGGCAGTAGCTGGTCGTTTGGATTCCAAATATGTTTCTGGAAGGTCATTCCTCGCCATTGGTTAAATTTGCCACATACCTCCACCCACTTCTGGTCACCAACCCTGGGTGATTTTACAAGTGATACTCCGAGGGGCCCACATTACTGGGTGCATTACTTCACCTATCATCATCTTCTCCTTAATTTTAGCGTGCCTTCGCTCCTCCGGGGGACTAATTATAATGTCCACCGCCTCAGCTGAGTACCAGATGTCTAGCACGCTAATGAAATGGGAAAAAATGGTAGCCTCCTGTGTTACTCTGCTTATTGCTTATGTGGAAATGCCCTATTACATACCTGAACGAACCACAGGGCCGGTCACTCGGGCCCAAAGGGAGGGCACACAATATGTGTGATTTCTGGTCTGGTTTATTATCCAGTTATGTCTTCAAGCAACCACAATTCAAGGCAAACCAATGGAAGCTAAATGTCACATGGAATTTAAAGAAAAATAAACTCAACACTCTTGGTGCCTCTCTTCTTCAAAAAAGGATAATCGATTCTGTGCACCTTGTGTTTTTCTTCAAACAATACAGTGAGCTCCTGAAAGAACAAAAGGCTTAAAATGTATGACAGCAAACAATAAATTTTAATAGTTAAAGTATCAATCACAGAAATCATTCTAACATACTGAGAGTGCATTAAAAAAGTAGCTTCCAATTGAAACGACAAAAAATGATAATTCAAATGACAGAATGAGAGAAGAGGTTAATAAATACAAAATTTTTCTTGTCTGTGAAGCATGACTAACCATAATATCCCAGAGCAAATAATTACATCAACAATTTATGAGTAATCCATTAATCACCCATGAAGCCCATAAGGGATCATTTCTCCTGATCACCATGGCATACATGACTTCTGTTCAACTGCCTACAGGCATTAATATTCTGTTCAGACAATAGAGGATTTATGTGGATGGTTGATATATAATACGCAAACACATCCTCATAAATGGTGTGACAGGAATGATGCCAAACCTTAGTGATCAAATCTCAACTGGACATGGAATCAAACCATTCTTATTTTAGTCAGGAGGTCAGAAAAAGCTCCCAATACCATTGGCATTTCTTATATAAATCCTTCTCTGACTGTCTCACCTCTCTCCTCAAACAATGGAAGGTGAATTTTGAGAGTGATGATGAAAGAGAGGCATTGATGTCATCCATTGATTTTGTTAACCATGAAGAGTACATGGCCACAGGGGGTTATTGTATAAATGGGATACCACTAGCCTTGATGACAAAAGCAACCAAGCATAGAGTTGGGTGGTATGCTGGAAAACAATGAAGTCCACCAAGAAATAGTGATGACGCTTCCATGAACCTCATCTTGGAAGTACAAAAAAATGTTTTCCCTGGGATTTGGTAGCGGCTTCTCAGCAACTCAGTCTAGGAATCCCATCTGAGTATGCCCAGCAAACAAATATTTGCACTCATAATACAGCATCATCTTCCTGGAATACTTCCTTGTGGAGGCATTTAAGTCCGTGCAGATCCTTGGAAGCCATATTTCTTCTTGGAACGTGTTTCCTTTCATCAAAACCTCTTCACTCCCTTCCAGAGGAACAAGGAACCTCTGTGCATCACGATGGAAGGATTACTTTGGTGATAGGATTACCTCTGTGACTGTAGTGGCAAGGGAGAATGTCCAGCCATCCATATCACACTGCCCTGGCGAGTCTTCAGATGTGCGGTGAGTAATAGGCATCGATATTAATCTTGGTTTTTCAATAAAACAGGTCTTTCTATGGTGATTGTACGGCATATATACTACCCCAGAAGGATTCTAGTCTCTCATTGAATCGTGTAAATTACCATCTCATTCAGCATATTCTAAATCATTTTCTCACAGTAGAGTTGATATACCATGATGGTTGACCAAAGGAACTTATATATCATCTCATGGGGAGTGGCATTACCAAGTTTAAGGCAGTTTCCAAGTTTTCCAAATGACTCATACCACGTTATTGAATAGAGTAACCATGAACAGTTTTCTCTAAGTAGGTACCTATTGAGCGTAATATTTCTGGTTGTCATCCTGAGTCGCCTGCACCACGCTATTGTAAAGAATAATCATTAGCGTCACGTTTTGTAGTTGTCCGGACCTTCATTCAAGTCACAATTTGTGCCAACAGCAGCATACGGAAGATCATCGCAAAGGGTGATCGAGGTGAAACTGAGGTCCTAAATGCGATATACCGTTCAAAGGTCATCCCGATTGTCTGGAGTACTATTAATGTGGTTGCGGACCTGTTGAGAAATGACAGCTAGAGGTATGTTTGGACCCATTTTTGTATTACATTCTCAATTCCCAATCAACATAACATGATTTCCTAATGTTTATAACTGTAATGATTTATCGCTATTTACGTTCAGTAGTTAAGTTTTTCTTTTTCACTATTACCCCCCAGTATATCAACCACTTTCATGTGGGTCCTTCTCCCATTACATATATACATATATTTTGGATACCATTTGACCACGATATTCCATATTTTTCCGGTAATAGTTCAATGGAAATTTCCCACTATAGTCACCAGAGATTTTTCAGTGCATAGAAAATTCAGAATACAAATGAATCGGATCCTAGTTGACAATTTTACCCTGGGTTGAAATTTCCTTAGCCTTTTTTTTTGTGCAAACTCCCTCTAGCATCCTTCTGCTGTATATTATATTTTATGTGTAGATATTTTTAGTTCAGTATTTGGATCTGTTATCTTATTTTTATAGTTTTCTTGGCTCAAAATTTCAAGCTTCTATTCTGATAGAAAAATTCATGAGTGAGTATTTTGCAAAGTATTCTGTACTTGAAATACATCCAGCTAAAATATTCATGTTTTGTATTTCAAATAAAATTTGAGAGTATTTTGCCCAGCCCTGCCAGCAGTCAGTATGCAAAAAAACATTCTGGTATGAGGTAGATTAATGAAGTTACCTTAATCTAATGGACACTGGATATTGTGGTAGATATTTGGTAAACTGTTAAATATGAACTGGCAGTGTATGAATTATCTGGTTGAAGACCTTATGATTTTCTTTATTTCCCCTCAGATTGTTTTCCCTCAGCAATGGCTCCATCAGCACACGCCGTGGATCTTCTTGATTTGCACGTAAGGTGCATTTCCTCAAAGCATGGGTTTTTCCTTGAGTTGAAGGTAAGTTCCAGGAAAGATTTGAATTATATTTAGGTTCCTTGTAAATTTAGCCTTCATTAGAAGAAAAGGTTAACTCTTTGTACAATCAGTTAGTAGAGTCGTAGAGGTTTATCACTGTCATCATATCATTTTATAATTGTCCAAGTACACTGTCTTCTTTCACTACATATATTTCGGAACTGATTGGCTGTATTTCTATGACAGTTTATATTATTGAGGGAGAGATGTTTGTTACCTGTGCTGCAACCCCTTAATTTTTTTGTTCGAGTCGTCTTTTTTCTGACTTCCTTTCTGATGTTTGGGCAAATTTTTTAAGAGATGGAGGGTATTGTGGCAGGTGGTTTGGCTTTCAATACCAGAGAGATAGGGTGTGGAGAGAGAGAGGTGGACGATGCCATGTTTTCTCTTAAGACATTGTATGCCAATGGAATCGGTAGACGGGACTCTATGTAACATTCCACAAGCAACCACGTGGCTCATTGGGAGGGGTAGGATACTCCGCTTACTCCATGGATATTTAAAGTGGATTCCAGGTGTTCACCCCTCAAGTCTACATTGTAGCACATGAGACAAAAGTTGTACTTTCAAAGCCCCTATCATGGTGGATAAACCCAGCATAGTCATTTATTTAACGATAAATTGACGAATTTCCAATAATTGCATTCACAAATGATGTGGTATGAAGGCACTCCCATTGATTTGAATATCAGTTATGAGAGGTTTCTATGGTTGTAACTGCCTGCTGGGACATTGAGACTTCCAGAGTCATATCGCATCTTGCCACTTCCCCAGAGGTGTTATAGATTCATAGAGGAACAATTAATGATGGATGAGGAGTGTGTCTGAATGAGGAGAGCCCGAGCAGGACACAAATGACTCTTGAATCAATGCTGGGCAGCTGTCAAATGCTTCCAGGCGAGCGTCGGGCCACCCGAGTAAGTTGAGCGCCCATCATTCACCAAGGAACACGAAAGCTACGTCAGTCCACCACCTGATTGCCAATAAGATTATTTTTGTGAATATTTTTTGATTACTCATGTTTTAATTAAGGATTCTATCTGTTAAATATGATGGAATAGATGTGCTTAGATGAAAGAGTAAATTCTTAATGAAAAGTACAGTATAAAAAGCAGAAGTTGAGTGAGCTTATTTCGTTTTGTATCTATTATGACAAAATTAAACCATTTTTACTACGAGAAAGTAGCAGTAGGAAATAATTTTTCCATTTACATAACACCTCACTGATTGCTGTGGATATCTTCATGTTTTCCAGGTGTATTTCTAGTCCTGAAGACTTATTCTATGGTATTCCTGGCTGTGTGAAGCATATCCTTGGAGAAAAAAAGTAAGTTGGTTCTCAAGAGATAATCATGTCATTTTCATTGTTCTCAAAATATAGGAGATGAAAGATACAGAGACACTTTTGGAAATTCTCTATTTATTTGAGTGTGAATTACTATTCGGTATGTAGTGTAATCTCACTTGTGAGCTAAGCCATTGACCTTAAGATAGCGGCTAGAAATGGCTTGAATGTTATATTCATTCCATGCAAAACTTCTGCAAATATCTGGAGTGGACGGCAGAATATTTTTTCGTTGAAATAATAAGAGTTGACTCATTTCCATGTTCTTGGAAAAGTTAAAATTTCTGATATTCAATGGATTGTTGTTTTTTTCTTGTACCCTGTATGAAGAATATTTCCTTATGAGTCCAAAATGTGAGGCATCATAAATATATAAAAAACATTTGTCTATAGTCTAAAAAAAATGAATAGTTAGCCTATTTAATATTGATGAGCATAGAAACAATTGTAATCCACTAATTCGCATTTATTTATGGTGTACCCAATTCGCAGAAAACAAGGGCTACACAGAAAAGTCATAGCGGCATAGCGTCAAGTAATGTCACTTTTCCTTATTCTCTTTCCTTTAGGAAGTGGCTGCGTAGACTGCCTCAAACATTCTTTCTCTGTGGTGCCTCCTAGGCGGCCTCTCGCGGCAGAACGAAGAACCGCCGTGGCTCCCACACCAACCCCCCTGGCAGTAGCTGGTCGTTTGGATTCCAAAGATGTTTCTGGAAGGTCATTCCTCGCCATTGGTTAAATTTGCCACATACCTCCACCCACTTCTGGTCACCAACCCTGGGTGATTTTACAAGTGATACTCCGAGGGGCCCACATTACTGGGTGCATTACTTCACCTATCATCATCTTCTCCTTAATTTTAGCGTGCCTTCGCTCCTCCGGGGGACTAATTATAATGTCCACCACCTCAGCTGAGTACCAGATGTCTAGCACGCTAATGAAATGGGAAAAAATGGTAGCCTCCTGTGTTACTCTGCTTATTGCTTATGTGGAAATGCCCTATTACATACCTGAACGAACCACAGGGCCGGTCACTCGGGCCCAAAGGGAGGGCACACAATATGTGTGATTTCTGGTCTGGTTTATTATCCAGTTATGTCTTCAAGCAACCACAATTCAAGGCAAACCAATGGAAGCTAAATGTCACATGGAATTTAAAGAAAAATAAACTCAACACTCTTGGTGCCTCTCTTCTTCAAAAAAGGATAATCGATTCTGTGAACCTTGTGTTTTTCTTCAAACAATACAGTTTGCTCCTGAAAGAACAAAAGGCTTAAAATGTATGACAGCAAACAATAAATTTTAATAGTTAAAGTATCAATCACAGAAATCATTCTAACATACTGAGAGTGCATTAAAAAAGTAGCTTCCAATTGAAACGACAAAAAATGATAATTCAAATGACAGAATGAGAGAAGAGGTTAATAAATACAAAATTTTTCTTGTCTGTGAAGCATGACTAACCATAATATCCCAGAGCAAATAATTACATCAACAATTTATGAGTAATCCATTAATCACCCATGAAGCCCATAAGGGATCATTTCTCCTGATCACCATGGCATACATGACTTCTGTTCAACTGCCTACAGGCATTAATATTCTGTTCAGACAATAGAGGATGTATGTGGATGGTTGATATATAATACGCAAACACATCCTCATAAATGGTGTGACAGGAATGATGCCAAACCTTAGTGATCAAATCTCAACTGGACATGGAATCAAACCATTCTTATTTTAGTCAGGAGGTCAGAAAAAGCTCCCAATACCATTGGCATTTCTTATATAAATCCTTCTCTGACTGTCTCACCTCTCTCCTCAAACAATGGAAGGTGAATTTTGAGAGTGATGATGAAAGAGAGGCATTGATGTCATCCATTGATTTTGTTAACCATGAAGAGTACATGGCCACAGGGGGTTATTGTATAAATGGGATACCACTAGCCTTGATGACAAAAGCAACCAAGCATAGAGTTGGGTGGTATGCTGGAAAACAATGAAGTCCACCAAGAAATAGTGATGACGCTTCCATGAACCTCATCTTGGAAGTACAAAAAAATGTTTTCCCTGGGATTTGGTAGCGGCTTCTCAGCAACTCAGTCTAGGAATCCCATCTGAGTATGCCCAGCAAACAAATATTTGCACTCATAATACAGCATCATCTTCCTGGAATACTTCCTTGTGGAGGCATTTAAGTCCGTGCAGATCCTTGGAAGCCATATTTCTTCTTGGAACGTGTTTCCTTTCATCAAAACCTCTTCACTCCCTTCCAGAGGAACAAGGAACCTCTGTGCATCACGATGGAAGGATTACTTTGGTGATAGGATTACCTCTGTGACTGTAGTGGCAAGGGAGAATGTCCAGCCATCCATATCACACTGCCCTGGCGAGTCTTCAGATGTGCGGTGAGTAATAGACATCGATATTAATCTTGGTTTTTCAATAAAACAGGTCTTTCTATGGTGATTGTACGGCATATATACTACCCCAGAAGGATTCTAGTCTCTCATTGAATCGTGTAAATTACCATCTCATTCAGCATATTCTAAATCATTTTCTCACAGTAGAGTTGATATACCATGATGGTTGACCAAAGGAACTTATATATCATCTCATGGGGAGTGGCATTACCAAGTTTAAGGCAGTTTCCAAGTTTTCCAAATGACTCATACCACGTTATTGAATAGAGTAACCATGAACAGTTTTCTCTAAGTAGGTACCTATTGAGCGTAATATTTCTGGTTGTCATCCTGAGTCGCCTGCACCACGCTATTGTAAAGAATAATCATTAGCGTCACGTTTTGTAGTTGTCCGGACCTTCATTCAAGTCACAATTTGTGCCAACAGCAGCATACGGAAGATCATCGCAAAGGGTGATCGAGGTGAAACTGAGGTCCTAAATGCGATATACCGTTCAAAGGTCATCCCGATTGTCTGGAGTACTATTAATGTGGTTGCGGACCTGTTGAGAAATGACAGCTAGAGGTATGTTTGGACCCATTTTTGTATTACATTCTCAATTCCCAATCAACATAACATGATTTCCTAATGTTTATAACTGTAATGATTTATCGCTATTTACGTTCAGTAGTTAAGTTTTTCTTTTTCACTATTACCCCCCAGTATATCAACCACTTTCATGTGGGTCCTTCTCCCATTACATATATACATATATTTTGGATACCATTTGACCACGATATTCCATATTTTTCCGGTAATAGTTCAATGGAAATTTCCCACTATAGTCACCAGAGATTTTTCAGTGCATAGAAAATTCGGAATACAAATGAATCGGATCCTAGTTGACAATTTTACCCTGGGTTGAAATTTCCTTAGCCTTTTTTTTTGTGCAAACTCCCTCTAGCATCCTTCTGCTGTATATTATATTTTATGTGTAGATATTTTTAGTTCAGTATTTGGATCTTGGATTCCGCTTACTCCATGGATATTTAAAGTGGATTCCAGGTGTTCACCCCTCAAGTCTACATTGTAGCACATGAGACAAAAGTTGTGCTTTCAAAGCCCCTATCATGGTGGATAAACCCAGCATAGTCATTTATTTAACGATAAATTTACGAATTTCCAATAATTGCATTCACAAATGATGTGGTATGAAGGCACTCCCATCGATTTGAATATCAGTTATGAGAGGTTTCTATGGTTGTAACTGCCTGCTGGGACATTGAGACTTCCAGAGTCATATCGCATCTTGCCACTTCCCCAGAGGTGTTATAGATTCATAGAGGAACAATTAATGATGGATGAGGAGTGTGTCTGACTGAGGAGAGACCGAGCAGGACACAAATGACTCTTGAATCAATGCTGGGCAGCTGTCAAATGCTTCCAGGCGAGCGTCGGGCCACCCGAGTAAGTTGAGCGCCCATCATTCACCAAGGAACACGAAAGCTACGTCAGTCCACCACCTGATTGCCAATAAGATTATTTTTGTGAATATTTTTTGATTACTCATGTTTTAATTAAGGATTCTATCTGTTAAATATGATGGAATAGATGTGCTTAGATGAAAGAGTAAATTCTTAATGAAAAGTACAGTATAAAAAGCAGAAGTTGAGTGAGCTTATTTCGTTTTGTATCTATTATGACAAAATTAAACCATTTTTACTACAAGAAAGTAGCAGTAGGAAATAATTTTTCCATTTACATAACACCTCACTGATTGCTGTGGATATCTTCATGTTTTCCAGGTGTATTTCTAGTCCTGAAGACTTATTCTATGGTATTCCTGGCTGTGTGAAGCATATCCTTGGAGAAAAAAAGTAAGTTGGTTCTCAAGAGATAATCATGTCATTTTCATTGTTCTCAAAATATAGGAGATGAAAGATACAGAGACACTTTTGGAAGTTCTCTATTTATTTGCGTGTGAATTACTATTCGGTATGTAGTGTAATCTCACTTGTGAGCTAAGCCATTGACCTTAAGATAGCGGCTAGAAATGGCTTGAATGTTATATTCATTCCATGCAAAACTTCTGCAAATATCTGGAGTGGACGGCAGAATATTTTTTCGTTGAAATAATAAGAGTTGACTCATTTCCATGTTCTTGGAAAAGTTAAAATTTCTGATATTCAATGGATTGTTGTTTTTTTCTTGTACCCTGTATGAAGAATATTTCCTTATGAGTCCAAAATGTGAGGCATCATAAATATATAAAAAACATTTGTCTATAGTCTAAAAAAAATGAATAGTTAGCCTATTTAATATTGATGAGCATAGAAACAATTGTAATCCACTAATTCGCATTTATTTATGGTGTACCCAATTCGCAGAAAACAAGGGCTACACAGAAAAGTCATAGCGGCATAGCGTCAAGTAATGTCACTTTTCCTTATTCTCTTTCCTTTAGGAAGTGGCTGCGTAGACTGCCTCAAACATTCTTTCTCTGTGGTGCCTCCTAGGCGGCCTCTCGCGGCAGAACGAAGAACCGCCGTGGCTCCCACACCAACCCCCCTGGCAGTAGCTGGTCGTTTGGATTCCAAAGATGTTTCTGGAAGGTCATTCCTCGCCATTGGTTAAATTTGCCACATACCTCCACCCACTTCTGGTCACCAACCCTGGGTGATTTTACAAGTGATATTCCGAGGGGCCCACATTACTGGGTGCATTACTTCACCTATCATCATCTTCTCCTTAATTTTAGCGTGCCTTCGCTCCTCCGGGGGACTAATTATAATGTCCACCACCTCAGCTGAGTACCAGATGTCTAGCACGCGAATGAAATGGGAAAAAATGGTAGCCTCCTGTGTTACTCTGCTTATTGCTTATGTGGAAATGCCCTATTACATACCTGAACGAACCACAGGGCCGATCACTCAGGCCAAAAGGGAGGGCACACAATATGTGTGATTTCTGGTCAGGTTTATTATCCAGTTATGTCTTCAAGCAACCAATATTCAAATCAAACCAAAGGAAGCTAAATGTCTTTTTTTTATTCCGATATGAATTCCATTTGTGTGCATTTCACAAATTTAGTCGGAAGAGAGCAAAAAAAGAATAAAATCCATGTCATGAAGTCACGTACACAGTATGTGAACAGCTATCACTTTAAGGATGACCTATATATTTATAAGAATAATAATATAAATAATAACAAATATACTCACATGGAATTTAAAGAAAAATAAACTCAACACTCTTGGTGCCTCTCTTCTTCTTAAAAGGATAATCGATTCTGTGAACCTTGTGTTTTTTTTCAAACAATACAGTTTGCTCCTGAAAGAACAAAAGGCTTAAAATGTATGACAGCAAACAATAAATTTTAATAGTTAAAGTATCAATCACAGAAATCATTCTAACATACTGAGAGTGCATTAAAAAAGTAGCTTCCAATTGAAACGACAAAAAATGATAATTCAAATGACAGAATGAGAGAAGAGGTTAATAAATACAAAATTTTTCTTGTCTGTGAAGCATGACTAACTATAATATCCCAGAGCAAATAATTACATTAACAATTTATGAGTAATCCATTAATCACCCATGAAGCCCATAAGGGATCATTTCTCCTGATCACCATGGCATACATGACTTCTGTTCAACTGCCTACAGGCATTAATATTCTGTTCAGACAATAGAGGATTTATGTGGATGGTTCATATATAATACGCAAACACATCCTCATAAATGGTGTGAAAGGAATGATGCCAAACCTTAGTGATCAAATCTGAACTGGACATGGAATCAAACCATTCTTATTTTAGTCAGGAGGTCAGACAGAGCTCCGAATACCATTGGCATTTCTTATATAAATCCTTCTCTGACTGTCTCACCTCTCTCCTCCAAACAATGGAAGGTGAATTCTGAGAGTGATGATGAAAGAGAGGCATTGATGTCATCCATTGATTTTGTTAACCATGAAGAGTACATGGCCACAGGGGGTTATTGTATAAATGGTGTTCTCTCAAGGGATACCACTAGCCTTGATGACAAAAGCAACCAAGCATAGAGTTGGGTGGTATGCTGGGAAACAATGAAGTCCACCGAGAAATAGTGATGACGCTACCATGAACCTCATCTTGGAAGTACAAAAAAATGTTCTCCCTGGGATTTGGTAGCGGCTTCTCAGCAACTCAGTCTAGGAATCCCATCTGAGTATGCCCAGCAAACAAATATTTGCACTCATAATACAGCATCATCTTCCTGGAATACTTCCTTGTGGAGGGATTTAAGTCCGTGCAGATCCTTGGAAGCCATATTTCTTCTTGGAACGTGTTTCCTTTCATCAAAGCCTCTTCACTCCCTTCCAGAGGAACAAGGAACCTCTGTGCATCACGATGGAAGGATTACTTTGGTGATAGGATTACCTCTGTGACTGTAGTGGCAAGGGAGAATGTCCAGCCATCCATATCACACTGCCCTGGCGAGTCTTCAGATGTGCGGTGAGTAATAGACATCGATATTAATCTTGGTTTTTCAATAAAACAGGTCTTTCTATGGTGATTGTACGGCATATATACTACCCCAGAAGGATTCTAGTCTCTCATTGAATCGTGTAAATTACCATCTCATTCAGCATATTCTAAATCATTTTCTCACAGTAGAGTTGATATACCATGATGGTTGATCAAAGGAACTTATATATCATCTCATGGGGAGTGGCATTACAAGTTTAAGGCAGTTTCCAAGTTTTCCAAATGACTCATACCACGTTATTGAATAGAGTAACCATGAACAGTTTTCTCTAAGTAGGTACCTATTGAGCGTAATATTTCTGGTTGTCATCCTGATTCGCCTGCACCACGCTATTGTAAAGAATAATCATTAGCGTCACGTTTTGTAGTTGTCCGGACCTTCATTCAAGTCACAATTTGTGCCAACAGCAGCATACGGAAGATCATCGCAAAGGGTGATCGAGGTGAAACTGAGGTCCTAAATACGATATACCGTTCAAAGCTCATCCCGATTATCTGGAGTACTATTAATGTGTTTGCGGATCTGTTGAGAAATGACAGCTAGAGGTATGTTTGGACCCATTTCTATATTACATTCTCAATTCCCAATCAACATAACATGATTTCCTAATGTTTAAAGCTGTAATGATTTATCGCTACTTACGTTCAGTAGTTAAGTTTTTCTTTTTCACTATTACCCCCCAGTATATCAACCACTTTCATGTGGGTCCTTCTCCCATTACATATATACATATATTTTGGATACCATTTGACCACGATATTCCATATTTTTCCGGTAATAGTTCAATGGAAATTTCCCACTATAGTCACCAGAGATTTTTCAGCGCATAGAAAATTCGGAATACAAATGAATCGGATCCTAGTTGAATATTTAACCCTGGGTGAAATTTCCTTAGCCTTTAGTGTCATTCACGAAAGAATTGCACCAAATGCCCATTAGTTCAATTTTGCCATAATTTGAGGCATGTATTCAAGGCAAAAACATTGGAAAATTAGCTGGACGGCTATAACGAGGGTTTTTGGCGAGTGGTAATCGTTAATACGTGAGGTTTTCAAATCTTGCGCAAACTCCCTCTAGCATCCTTCTGCTGTATTATATATTTTATTTGTAGATATTTTTAGTTCAGTATTTGGTTCTGTTATCTTATTTTTATAGTTTTCTTAGCTCAAAATTTCAAGCTTTTATTCTGATAGAAAAATTCATGAGTGAGTATTTTGCAAAGTATTCTGTATTTGAAATACATCCAGCTAAAATATTCATGTTTTGTATTTCAAATAAAATTTGAGAGTATTTTGCCAAGCCCTGCCAGCAGTCAGTATGCAAAAAAACATTCTGGTATGAGGTAGATTAATGAAGTTCCCTTAATCTAATGGACACTGGATATTGTGGTAGATATTTGGTAAACTGTTAAATATGAACTGGCAGTGTATGAATTATCTGGTTGAAGACCTTATGATTTTCTTTATTTCCCCTCAGATTGTTTTCCCTCAGCAATGGCTCCATCAGCACGCGCCGTGGAATTTCTTGATTTGCACGTAAGGTGCATTTCCTCAAAGCATGGGTTTTTCCTTGAGTTGAAGGTAAGTTCCAGGAAAGATTTGAATTATATTTAGGTTCCTTGTAAATTTAGCCTTCATTAGAAGAAAAGGTTAACACTTTGTACAATCAGTTAGTAGAGTCGTAGAGGTTTATCACTGTCATCATATCATTTTATAATTGTCCAAGTTCACTGTCTTCTTTCACTACATATATTTCGGAACTGATTGGCTGTATTTCTATGACAGTTTATATTATTGAGGGAGAGATGTTTGTTACCTGTGCTGTAACCCCTTAATTTTTTTGTTCGAGTCGTCTTTTTTCTGACTTCCTTTCTGATGTTTGGGCAAATTTTTTGAGAGATGGAGGGTATTGTGGCAGGTGGTTTGGCTTTCAATACCAGAGAGATAGGGTGTGGAGAGAGAGAGGTGGACGATGCCATGTTTTCTCTTAAGACATTGTATGCCAATGGAATCGGTAGACGGGACTCTATGTAAAATTCCACAAGCAACCACGTGGCTCATTGGGAGGGGTAGGATACTCCGCTTACTCCATGGATATTTAAAGTGGATTCCAGGTGTTCACCCCTCAAGTCTACATTGTAGCACATGAGACAAAAGTTGTACTTTCAAAGCCCCTATCATGGTGGATAAACCCAGCATAGTCATTTATTTAACGATAAATTGACGAATTTCCAATAATTGCATTCACAAATGATGTGGTATGAAGGCACTCCCATTGATTTGAATATCAGTTATGAGAGGTTTCTATGGTTGTAACTGCCTGCTGGGACATTGAGACTTCCAGAGTCATATCGCATCTTGCCACTTCCCCAGAGGTGTTATAGATTCATAGAGGAACAATTAATGATGGATGAGGAGTGTGTCTGAATGAGGAGAGCCCGAGCAGGACACAAATGACTCTTGAATCAATGCTGGGCAGCTGTCAAATGCTTCCAGGCGAGCGTCGGGCCACCCGAGTAAGTTGAGCGCCCATCATTCACCAAGGAACACGAAAGCTACGTCAGTCCACCACCTGATTGCCAATAAGATTATTTTTGTGAATATTTTTTGATTACTCATGTTTTAATTAAGGATTCTATCTGTTAAATATGATGGAATAGATGTGCTTAGATGAAAGAGTAAATTCTTAATGAAAAGTACAGTATAAAAAGCAGAAGTTGAGTGAGCTTATTTCGTTTTGTATCTATTATGACAAAATTAAACCATTTTTACTACGAGAAAGTAGCAGTAGGAAATAATTTTTCCATTTACATAACACCTCACTGATTGCTGTGGATATCTTCATGTTTTCCAGGTGTATTTCTAGTCCTGAAGACTTATTCTATGGTATTCCTGGCTGTGTGAAGCATATCCTTGGAGAAAAAAAGTAAGTTGGTTCTCAAGAGATAATCATGTCATTTTCATTGTTCTCAAAATATAGGAGATGAAAGATACAGAGACACTTTTGGAAATTCTCTATTTATTTGAGTGTGAATTACTATTCGGTATGTAGTGTAATCTCACTTGTGAGCTAAGCCATTGACCTTAAGATAGCGGCTAGAAATGGCTTGAATGTTATATTCATTCCATGCAAAACTTCTGCAAATATCTGGAGTGGACGGCAGAATATTTTTTCGTTGAAATAATAAGAGTTGACTCATTTCCATGTTCTTGGAAAAGTTAAAATTTCTGATATTCAATGGATTGTTGTTTTTTTCTTGTACCCTGTATGAAGAATATTTCCTTATGAGTCCAAAATGTGAGGCATCATAAATATATAAAAAACATTTGTCTATAGTCTAAAAAAAATGAATAGTTAGCCTATTTAATATTGATGAGCATAGAAACAATTGTAATCCACTAATTCGCATTTATTTATGGTGTACCCAATTCGCAGAAAACAAGGGCTACACAGAAAAGTCATAGCGGCATAGCGTCAAGTAATGTCACTTTTCCTTATTCTCTTTCCTTTAGGAAGTGGCTGCGTAGACTGCCTCAAACATTCTTTCTCTGTGGTGCCTCCTAGGCGGCCTCTCGCGGCAGAACGAAGAACCGCCGTGGCTCCCACACCAACCCCCCTGGCAGTAGCTGGTCGTTTGGATTCCAAAGATGTTTCTGGAAGGTCATTCCTCGCCATTGGTTAAATTTGCCACATACCTCCACCCACTTCTGGTCACCAACCCTGGGTGATTTTACAAGTGATACTCCGAGGGGCCCACATTACTGGGTGCATTACTTCACCTATCATCATCTTCTCCTTAATTTTAGCGTGCCTTCGCTCCTCCGGGGGACTAATTATAATGTCCACCACCTCAGCTGAGTACCAGATGTCTAGCACGCTAATGAAATGGGAAAAAATGGTAGCCTCCTGTGTTACTCTGCTTATTGCTTATGTGGAAATGCCCTATTACATACCTGAACGAACCACAGGGCCGGTCACTCGGGCCCAAAGGGAGGGCACACAATATGTGTGATTTCTGGTCTGGTTTATTATCCAGTTATGTCTTCAAGCAACCACAATTCAAGGCAAACCAATGGAAGCTAAATGTCACATGGAATTTAAAGAAAAATAAACTCAACACTCTTGGTGCCTCTCTTCTTCAAAAAAGGATAATCGATTCTGTGAACCTTGTGTTTTTCTTCAAACAATACAGTTTGCTCCTGAAAGAACAAAAGGCTTAAAATGTATGACAGCAAACAATAAATTTTAATAGTTAAAGTATCAATCACAGAAATCATTCTAACATACTGAGAGTGCATTAAAAAAGTAGCTTCCAATTGAAACGACAAAAAATGATAATTCAAATGACAGAATGAGAGAAGAGGTTAATAAATACAAAATTTTTCTTGTCTGTGAAGCATGACTAACTATAATATCCCAGAGCAAATAATTACATCAACAATTTATGAGTAATCCATTAATCACCCATGAAGCCCATAAGGGATCATTTCTCCTGATCACCATGGCATACATGACTTCTGTTCAACTGCCTACAGGCATTAATATTCTGTTCAGACAATAGAGGATTTATGTGGATGGTTGATATATAATACGCAAACACATCCTCATAAATGGTGTGACAGGAATGATGCCAAACCTTAGTGATCAAATCTCAACTGGACATGGAATCAAACCATTCTTATTTTAGTCAGGAGGTCAGAAAAAGCTCCCAATACCATTGGCATTTCTTATATAAATCCTTCTCTGACTGTCTCACCTCTCTCCTCAAACAATGGAAGGTGAATTTTGAGAGTGATGATGAAAGAGAGGCATTGATGTCATCCATTGATTTTGTTAACCATGAAGAGTACATGGCCACAGGGGGTTATTGTATAAATGGGATACCACTAGCCTTGATGACAAAAGCAACCAAGCATAGAGTTGGGTGGTATGCTGGAAAACAATGAAGTCCACCAAGAAATAGTGATGACGCTTCCATGAACCTCATCTTGGAAGTACAAAAAAATGTTTTCCCTGGGATTTGGTAGCGGCTTCTCAGCAACTCAGTCTAGGAATCCCATCTGAGTATGCCCAGCAAACAAATATTTGCACTCATAATACAGCATCATCTTCCTGGAATACTTCCTTGTGGAGGCATTTAAGTCCGTGCAGATCCTTGGAAGCCATATTTCTTCTTGGAACGTGTTTCCTTTCATCAAAACCTCTTCACTCCCTTCCAGAGGAACAAGGAACCTCTGTGCATCACGATGGAAGGATTACTTTGGTGATAGGATTACCTCTGTGACTGTAGTGGCAAGGGAGAATGTCCAGCCATCCATATCACACTGCCCTGGCGAGTCTTCAGATGTGCGGTGAGTAATAGACATCGATATTAATCTTGGTTTTTCAATAAAACAGGTCTTTCTATGGTGATTGTACGGCATATATACTACCCCAGAAGGATTCTAGTCTCTCATTGAATCGTGTAAATTACCATCTCATTCAGCATATTCTAAATCATTTTCTCACAGTAGAGTTGATATACCATGATGGTTGACCAAAGGAACTTATATATCATCTCATGGGGAGTGGCATTACCAAGTTTAAGGCAGTTTCCAAGTTTTCCAAATGACTCATACCACGTTATTGAATAGAGTAACCATGAACAGTTTTCTCTAAGTAGGTACCTATTGAGCGTAATATTTCTGGTTGTCATCCTGAGTCGCCTGCACCACGCTATTGTAAAGAATAATCATTAGCGTCACGTTTTGTAGTTGTCCGGACCTTCATTCAAGTCACAATTTGTGCCAACAGCAGCATACGGAAGATCATCGCAAAGGGTGATCGAGGTGAAACTGAGGTCCTAAATGCGATATACCGTTCAAAGGTCATCCCGATTGTCTGGAGTACTATTAATGTGGTTGCGGACCTGTTGAGAAATGACAGCTAGAGGTATGTTTGGACCCATTTTTGTATTACATTCTCAATTCCCAATCAACATAACATGATTTCCTAATGTTTATAACTGTAATGATTTATCGCTATTTACGTTCAGTAGTTAAGTTTTTCTTTTTCACTATTACCCCCCAGTATATCAACCACTTTCATGTGGGTCCTTCTCCCATTACATATATACATATATTTTGGATACCATTTGACCACGATATTCCATATTTTTCCGGTAATAGTTCAATGGAAATTTCCCACTATAGTCACCAGAGATTTTTCAGTGCATAGAAAATTCAGAATACAAATGAATCGGATCCTAGTTGACAATTTTACCCTGGGTTGAAATTTCCTTAGCCTTTTTTTTTGTGCAAACTCCCTCTAGCATCCTTCTGCTGTATATTATATTTTATGTGTAGATATTTTTAGTTCAGTATTTGGATCTGTTATCTTATTTTTATAGTTTTCTTGGCTCAAAATTTCAAGCTTCTATTCTGATAGAAAAATTCATGAGTGAGTATTTTGCAAAGTATTCTGTACTTGAAATACATCCAGCTAAAATATTCATGTTTTGTATTTCAAATAAAATTTGAGAGTATTTTGCCCAGCCCTGCCAGCAGTCAGTATGCAAAAAAACATTCTGGTATGAGGTAGATTAATGAAGTTACCTTAATCTAATGGACACTGGATATTGTGGTAGATATTTGGTAAACTGTTAAATATGAACTGGCAGTGTATGAATTATCTGGTTGAAGACCTTATGATTTTCTTTATTTCCCCTCAGATTGTTTTCCCTCAGCAATGGCTCCATCAGCACGCGCCGTGGATCTTCTTGATTTGCACGTAAGGTGCATTTCCTCAAAGCATGGGTTTTTCTTTGAGTTGAAGGTAAGTTCCAGGAAAGATTTGAATTATATTTAGGTTCCTTGTAAATTTAGCCTTCATTAGAAGAAAAGGTTAACTCTTTGTACAATCAGTTAGTAGAGTCGTAGAGGTTTATCACTGTCATCATATCATTTTATAATTGTCCAAGTACACTGTCTTCTTTCACTACATATATTTCGGAACTGATTGGCTGTATTTCTATGACAGTTTATATTATTGAGGGAGAGATGTTTGTTACCTGTGCTGCAACCCCTTAATTTTTTTGTTCGAGTCGTCTTTTTTCTGACTTCCTTTCTGATGTTTGGGCAAATTTTTTGAGAGATGGAGGGTATTGTGGCAGGTGGTTTGGCTTTCAATACCAGAGAGATAGGGTGTGGAGAGAGAGAGGTGGACGATGCCATGTTTTCTCTTAAGACATTGTATGCCAATGGAATCGGTAGACGGGACTCTATGTAAAATTCCACAAGCAACCACGTGGCTCATTGGGAGGGGTAGGATACTCCGCTTACTCCATGGATATTTAAAGTGGATTCCAGGTGTTCACCCCTCAAGTCTACATTGTAGCACATGAGACAAAAGTTGTACTTTCAAAGCCCCTATCATGGTGGATAAACCCAGCATTGTCATTTATTTAACGATGAATTGACGAATTTCCAATACTTGCATTCGCAAATGATGTGGTATGAAGTCACTCCCATTGATTTGAATATCAGTTATGAGAGGTTTCTATGGTTGTAACTGCCTGCTGGGACATTGAGACTTCCAGAGTCATATCGTATCTTGCCACTTCCCCAGAGGTGTTATAGATTCATAGAGGAACAATTAATGATGGATGAGGAGTGTGTCTGAATGAGGAGAGCCCGAGCAGGACACAAATGACTCTTGAATCAATGCTGGGCAGCTGTCAAATGCTTCCAGGCGAGCGTCGGGCCACCCGAGTAAGTTGAGCGCCCATCATTCACCAAGGAACACGAAAGCTACGTCAGTCCACCACCTGATTGCCAATAAGATTATTTTTGTGAATATTTTTTGATTACTCATGTTTTAATTAAGGATTCTATCTGTTAAATATGATGGAATAGATGTGCTTAGATGAAAGAGTAAATTCTTAATGAAAAGTACAGTATAAAAAGCAGAAGTTGAGTGAGCTTATTTCGTTTTGTATCTATTATGACAAAATTAAACCATTTTTACTACGAGAAAGTAGCAGTAGGAAATAATTTTTCCATTTACATAACACCTCACTGATTGCTGTGGATATCTTCATGTTTTCCAGGTGTATTTCTAGTCCTGAAGACTTATTCTATGGTATTCCTGGCTGTGTGAAGCATATCCTTGGAGAAAAAAAGTAAGTTGGTTCTCAAGAGATAATCATGTCATTTTCATTGTTCTCAAAATATAGGAGATGAAAGATACAGAGACACTTTTGGAAATTCTCTATTTATTTGAGTGTGAATTACTATTCGGTATGTAGTGTAATCTCACTTGTGAGCTAAGCCATTGACCTTAAGATAGCGGCTAGAAATGGCTTGAATGTTATATTCATTCCATGCAAAACTTCTGCAAATATCTGGAGTGGACGGCAGAATATTTTTTCGTTGAAATAATAAGAGTTGACTCATTTCCATGTTCTTGGAAAAGTTAAAATTTCTGATATTCAATGGATTGTTGTTTTTTTCTTGTACCCTGTATGAAGAATATTTCCTTATGAGTCCAAAATGTGAGGCATCATAAATATATAAAAAACATTTGTCTATAGTCTAAAAAAAATGAATAGTTAGCCTATTTAATATTGATGAGCATAGAAACAATTGTAATCCACTAATTCGCATTTATTTATGGTGTACCCAATTCGCAGAAAACAAGGGCTACACAGAAAAGTCATAGCGGCATAGCGTCAAGTAATGTCACTTTTCCTTATTCTCTTTCCTTTAGGAAGTGGCTGCGTAGACTGCCTCAAACATTCTTTCTCTGTGGTGCCTCCTAGGCGGCCTCTCGCGGCAGAACGAAGAACCGCCGTGGCTCCCACACCAACCCCCCTGGCAGTAGCTGGTCGTTTGGATTCCAAAGATGTTTCTGGAAGGTCATTCCTCGCCATTGGTTAAATTTGCCACATACCTCCACCCACTTCTGGTCACCAACCCTGGGTGATTTTACAAGTGATACTCCGAGGGGCCCACATTACTGGGTGCATTACTTCACCTATCATCATCTTCTCCTTAATTTTAGCGTGCCTTCGCTCCTCCGGGGGACTAATTATAATGTCCACCACCTCAGCTGAGTACCAGATGTCTAGCACGCTAATGAAATGGGAAAAAATGGTAGCCTCCTGTGTTACTCTGCTTATTGCTTATGTGGAAATGCCCTATTACATACCTGAACGAACCACAGGGCCGGTCACTCGGGCCCAAAGGGAGGGCACACAATATGTGTGATTTCTGGTCTGGTTTATTATCCAGTTATGTCTTCAAGCAACCACAATTCAAGGCAAACCAATGGAAGCTAAATGTCACATGGAATTTAAAGAAAAATAAACTCAACACTCTTGGTGCCTCTCTTCTTCAAAAAAGGATAATCGATTCTGTGAACCTTGTGTTTTTCTTCAAACAATACAGTTTGCTCCTGAAAGAACAAAAGGCTTAAAATGTATGACAGCAAACAATAAATTTTAATAGTTAAAGTATCAATCACAGAAATCATTCTAACATACTGAGAGTGCATTAAAAAAGTAGCTTCCAATTGAAACGACAAAAAATGATAATTCAAATGACAGAATGAGAGAAGAGGTTAATAAATACAAAATTTTTCTTGTCTGTGAAGCATGACTAACCATAATATCCCAGAGCAAATAATTACATCAACAATTTATGAGTAATCCATTAATCACCCATGAAGCCCATAAGGGATCATTTCTCCTGATCACCATGGCATACATGACTTCTGTTCAACTGCCTACAGGCATTAATATTCTGTTCAGACAATAGAGGATTTATGTGGATGGTTGATATATAATACGCAAACACATCCTCATAAATGGTGTGACAGGAATGATGCCAAACCTTAGTGATCAAATCTCAACTGGACATGGAATCAAACCATTCTTATTTTAGTCAGGAGGTCAGAAAAAGCTCCCAATACCATTGGCATTTCTTATATAAATCCTTCTCTGACTGTCTCACCTCTCTCCTCAAACAATGGAAGGTGAATTTTGAGAGTGATGATGAAAGAGAGGCATTGATGTCATCCATTGATTTTGTTAACCATGAAGAGTACATGGCCACAGGGGGTTATTGTATAAATGGTGTTCTCTCAAGGGATACCACTAGCCTTGATGACAAAAGCAACCAAGCATAGAGTTGGGTGGTATGCTGGAAAACAATGAAGTCCACCAAGAAATAGTGATGACGCTTCCATGAACCTCATCTTGGAAGTACAAAAAAATGTTTTCCCTGGGATTTGGTAGCGGCTTCTCAGCAACTCAGTCTAGGAATCCCATCTGAGTATGCCCAGCAAACAAATATTTGCACTCATAATACAGCATCATCTTCCTGGAATACTTCCTTGTGGAGGCATTTAAGTCCGTGCAGATCCTTGGAAGCCATATTTCTTCTTGGAACGTGTTTCCTTTCATCAAAACCTCTTCACTCCCTTCCAGAGGAACAAGGAACCTCTGTGCATCACGATGGAAGGATTACTTTGGTGATAGGATTACCTCTGTGACTGTAGTGGCAAGGGAGAATGTCCAGCCATCCATATCACACTGCCCTGGCGAGTCTTCAGATGTGCGGTGAGTAATAGACATCGATATTAATCTTGGTTTTTCAATAAAACAGGTCTTTCTATGGTGATTGTACGGCATATATACTACCCCAGAAGGATTCTAGTCTCTCATTGAATCGTGTAAATTACCATCTCATTCAGCATATTCTAAATCATTTTCTCACAGTAGAGTTGATATACCATGATGGTTGACCAAAGGAACTTATATATCATCTCATGGGGAGTGGCATTACCAAGTTTAAGGCAGTTTCCAAGTTTTCCAAATGACTCATACCACGTTATTGAATAGAGTAACCATGAACAGTTTTCTCTAAGTAGGTACCTATTGAGCGTAATATTTCTGGTTGTCATCCTGAGTCGCCTGCACCACGCTATTGTAAAGAATAATCATTAGCGTCACGTTTTGTAGTTGTCCGGACCTTCATTCAAGTCACAATTTGTGCCAACAGCAGCATACGGAAGATCATCGCAAAGGGTGATCGAGGTGAAACTGAGGTCCTAAATGCGATATACCGTTCAAAGGTCATCCCGATTGTCTGGAGTACTATTAATGTGGTTGCGGACCTGTTGAGAAATGACAGCTAGAGGTATGTTTGGACCCATTTTTGTATTACATTCTCAATTCCCAATCAACATAACATGATTTCCTAATGTTTATAACTGTAATGATTTATCGCTATTTACGTTCAGTAGTTAAGTTTTTCTTTTTCACTATTACCCCCCAGTATATCAACCACTTTCATGTGGGTCCTTCTCCCATTACATATATACATATATTTTGGATACCATTTGACCACGATATTCCATATTTTTCCGGTAATAGTTCAATGGAAATTTCCCACTATAGTCACCAGAGATTTTTCAGTGCATAGAAAATTCGGAATACAAATGAATCGGATCCTAGTTGACAATTTTACCCTGGGTTGAAATTTCCTTAGCCTTTTTTTTTGTGCAAACTCCCTCTAGCATCCTTCTGCTGTATATTATATTTTATGTGTAGATATTTTTAGTTCAGTATTTGGATCTTGGATTCCGCTTACTCCATGGATATTTAAAGTGGATTCCAGGTGTTCACCCCTCAAGTCTACATTGTAGCACATGAGACAAAAGTTGTGCTTTCAAAGCCCCTATCATGGTGGATAAACCCAGCATAGTCATTTATTTAACGATAAATTTACGAATTTCCAATAATTGCATTCACAAATGATGTGGTATGAAGGCACTCCCATTGATTTGAATATCAGTTATGAGAGGTTTCTATGGTTGTAACTGCCTGCTGGGACATTGAGACTTCCAGAGTCATATCGCATCTTGCCACTTCCCCAGAGGTGTTATAGATTCATAGAGGAACAATTAATGATGGATGAGGAGTGTGTCTGAATGAGGAGAGCCCGAGCAGGACACAAATGACTCTTGAATCAATGCTGGGCAGCTGTCAAATGCTTCCAGGCGAGCGTCGGGCCACCCGAGTAAGTTGAGCGCCCATCATTCACCAAGGAACACGAAAGCTACGTCAGTCCACCACCTGATTGCCAATAAGATTATTTTTGTGAATATTTTTTGATTACTCATGTTTTAATTAAGGATTCTATCTGTTAAATATGATGGAATAGATGTGCTTAGATGAAAGAGTAAATTCTTAATGAAAAGTACAGTATAAAAAGCAGAAGTTGAGTGAGCTTATTTCGTTTTGTATCTATTATGACAAAATTAAACCATTTTTACTACGAGAAAGTAGCAGTAGGAAATAATTTTTTCATTTACATAACACCTCACTGATTGCTGTGGATATCTTCATGTTTTCCAGGTGTATTTCTAGTCCTGAAGACTTATTCTATGGTATTCCTGGCTGTGTGAAGCATATCCTTGGAGAAAAAAAGTAAGTTGGTTCTCAAGAGATAATCATGTCATTTTCATTGTTCTCAAAATATAGGAGATGAAAGATACAGAGACACTTTTGGAAATTCTCTATTTATTTGAGTGTGAATTACTATTCGGTATGTAGTGTAATCTCACTTGTGAGCTAAGCCATTGACCTTAAGATAGCGGCTAGAAATGGCTTGAATGTTATATTCATTCCATGCAAAACTTCTGCAAATATCTGGAGTGGACGGCAGAATATTTTTTCGTTGAAATAATAAGAGTTGACTCATTTCCATGTTCTTGGAAAAGTTAAAATTTCTGATATTCAATGGATTGTTGTTTTTTTCTTGTACCCTGTATGAAGAATATTTCCTTATGAGTCCAAAATGTGAGGCATCATAAATATATAAAAAACATTTGTCTATAGTCTAAAAAAAATGAATAGTTAGCCTATTTAATATTGATGAGCATAGAAACAATTGTAATCCACTAATTCGCATTTATTTATGGTGTACCCAATTCGCAGAAAACAAGGGCTACACAGAAAAGTCATAGCGGCATAGCGTCAAGTAATGTCACTTTTCCTTATTCTCTTTCCTTTAGGAAGTGGCTGCGTAGACTGCCTCAAACATTCTTTCTCTGTGGTGCCTCCTAGGCGGCCTCTCGCGGCAGAACGAAGAACCGCCGTGGCTCCCACACCAACCCCCCTGGCAGTAGCTGGTCGTTTGGATTCCAAAGATGTTTCTGGAAGGTCATTCCTCGCCATTGGTTAAATTTGCCACATACCTCCACCCACTTCTGGTCACCAACCCTGGGTGATTTTACAAGTGATACTCAGAGGGGCCCACATTACTGGGTGCATTACTTCACCTATCATCATCTTCTCCTTAATTTTAGCGTGCCTTCGCTCCTCCGGGGGACTAATTATAATGTCCACCACCTCAGCTGAGTACCAGATGTCTAGCACGCTAATGAAATGGGAAAAAATGGTAGCCTCCTGTGTTACTCTGCTTATTGCTTATGTGGAAATGCCCTATTACATACCTGAACGAACCACAGGGCCGATCACTCAGGCCAAAAGGGAGGGCACACAATATGTGTGATTTCTGGTCAGGTTTATTATCCAGTTATGTCTTCAAGCAACCAATATTCAAATCAAACCAAAGGAAGCTAAATGTCTTTTTTTTATTCCGATATGAATTCCATTTGTGTGCATTTCACAAATTTAGTCGGAAGAGAGCAAAAAAAGAATAAAATCCATGTCATGAAGTCACGTACACAGTATGTGAACAGCTATCACTTTAAGGATGACCTATATATTTATAAGAATAATAATATAAATAATAACAAATATACTCACATGGAATTTAAAGAAAAATAAACTCAACACTCTTGGTGCCTCTCTTCTTCTAAAAAGGATAATCGATTCTGTGAACCTTGTGTTTTTCTTCAAACAATACAGTTTGCTCCTGAAAGAACAAAAGGCTTAAAATGTATGACAGCAAACAATAAATTTTAATAGTTAAAGTATCAATCACAGAAATCATTCTAACATACTGAGAGTGCATTAAAAAAGTAGCTTCCAATTGAAACGACAAAAAATGATAATTCAAATGACAGAATGAGAGAAGAGGTTAATAAATACAAAATTTTTCTTGTCTGTGAAGCATGACTAACTATAATATCCCAGAGCAAATAATTACATTAACAATTTATGAGTAATCCATTAATCACCCATGAAGCCCATAAGGGATCATTTCTCCTGATCACCATGGCATACATGACTTCTGTTCAACTGCCTACAGGCATTAATATTCTGTTCAGACAATAGAGGATTTATGTGGATGGTTGATATATAATACGCAAACACATCCTCATAAATGGTGTGACAGGAATGATGCCAAACCTTAGTGATCAAATCTGAACTGGACATGGAATCAAACCATTCTTATTTTAGTCAGGAGGTCAGACAGAGCTCCGAATACCATTGGCATTTCTTATATAAATCCTTCTCTGACTGTCTCACCTCTCTCCTCCAAACAATGGAAGGTGAATTCTGAGAGTGATGATGAAAGAGAGGCATTGATGTCATCCATTGATTTTGTTAACCATGAAGAGTACATGGCCACAGGGGGTTATTGTATAAATGGTGTTCTCTCAAGGGATACCACTAGCCTTGATGACAAAAGCAACCAAGCATAGAGTTGGGTGGTATGCTGGGAAACAATGAAGTCCACCGAGAAATAGTGATGACGCTACCATGAACCTCATCTTGGAAGTACAAAAAAATGTTCTCCCTGGGATTTTGTAGCGGCTTCTCAGCAACTCAGTCTAGGAATCCCATCTGAGTATGCCCAGCAAACAAATATTTGCACTCATAATACAGCATCATCTTCCTGGAATACTTCCTTGTGGAGGCATTTAAGTCCGTGCAGATCCTTGGAAGCCATATTTCTTCTTGGAACGTGTTTCCTTTCATCAAAGCCTCTTCACTCCCTTCCAGAGGAACAAGGAACCTCTGTGCATCACGATGGAAGGATTACTTTGGTGATAGGATTACCTCTGTGACTGTAGTGGCAAGGGAGAATGTCCAGCCATCCATATCACACTGCCCTGGCGAGTCTTCAGATGTGCGGTGAGTAATAGACATCGATATTAATCTTGGTTTTTCGATAAATCGGGTCTTTCTATGGTGATTGTACGGCATATATACTACCCCAGAAGGATTCTAGTCTCTCATTGAATCGTGTAAATTACCATCTCATTCAGCATATTCTAAATCATTTTTTCACAGTAGAGTTGATATACCATGATGGTTGACCAATGGAACTTATATATCATCTCATGGGGAGTGGCATTACCAAGTTTAAGGCAGTTTCCAAGTTTTCCAAATGACTCATACCACGTTATTGAATAGAGTAACCATGAACAGTTTTCTCTAAGTAGGTACCTATTGAGCGTAATATTTCTGGTTGTCATCCTGAGTCGCCTGCACCACGCTATTGTAAAGAATAATCATTAGCGTCACGTTTTGTAGTTGTCCGGACATTCATTCAAGTCACAATTTGTGCCAACAGCAGCATACGGAAGATCATCGCAAAGGGTGATCGAGGTGAAACTGAGGTCCTAAATGCGATATACCGTTCAAAGGTCATCCCGATTGTCTGGAGTACTATTAATGTGGTTGCGGACCTGTTGAGAAATGACAGCTAGAGGTATGTTTGGACCCATTTTTGTATTACATTCTCAATTCCCAGTCAACATAACATGATTTCCTAATGTTTATAACTGTAATGATTTATCGCTACTTACGTTCAGTAGTTAAATTTTTTTTTTCACTATTACCCCCCAGTATATCAACCACTTTCATGTGGGACCTTCTTCCATTACATATATATATATATATGTTGGATACCATTTGACCACGATATTCACTATTTTTCTGGTAATAGTTCAATGGAAATTTCCCACTATAGTCACCAGAGATTTTTCAGCGCATAGAAAATTCGGAATACAAATGAATTGGATCCTAGTTGAATATTTAACCTTGGGTTGAAATTTTCTTAGCCTTTTGTCTCATTCACGAAAGCATTGCACCAAATGCCCATTAGTTCAATTTTGCCATAATTTGATGCATGTATTCAAGGCAATAACATTGGAAAATTAGCTGGACGGCTATAACTAGGGTTTAGGCGAGTGGTAATCATTAATACGTGAGGTTTTCAAATCTTGTGCAATCTCTAGCATCCTACTGCTGTATATTATATTTTATTTGTAGATATTTTTAGTTCAGTATTTGGTTCTGTTATCTTATTTTTATAGTTTTCTTAGCTCAGAATTTCAAGCTTTTATTCTGATAGAAAAATTCATGAGTGAGTATTTTTCAAAGTATTCTGTATTTGAAATACATCCAGATAAAATATTCATGTTTTGTATTTCAAATAAAATTTGAGAGTATTTTTCCCTGCCCTGCCAGCTGTCGGTATGCAAAAAAACATTCTGGTATGAGGTGGATTAATGAAGTTACCTTAAACTAATGGACATTGGATATTGCGGTAGATATTTGGTAAACTGTTAAATATGAACCGGCAGTGTATGAATTATCTGGTTGAAGACCTTATGATTTTCTCTATTTCCCCTCAGATTGTTTTCCCTCAGCAATGGCTCCATCAGCACACGTTGTGGATCTTCTTGATTTGCCCGTAAGGTGCATTTCCTCAAGGCATGGGCATTTCCTTGAGTTGAAGGTAAGTTCCAGGAAAGATTTGAATTATATTTAGGTTCCTTGTAAATTTAGCCTTCATTGGAAGAAAAGGTTAACTCTTTGTACAATCAGTTAGTAGAGTCGTAGAGGTTTATCACTGTCATCATATCATTTTATAATTGTCTAAGTTCACTGTCTTCTTTCACTACATATATTTTGGAACTGATTGGCTGTATTTCTATGACAGTTTATATTATTGAGAGAGATATGTTCGGTACTTGTGCTGTAACCCCTTAGCTTTTTGTTCGAGTAGTTTTTTTTCTGACTTCCTTTCTGATGTTTGGACAAATTTTTTGAGAGATGGAGGGTATTGTGGCAGGTAGTTTGGCTTTCAATACCAGGGAGATGGGGTGTGGAGATAGAGAGGTGTACGATGCCATGTTTTCTCTTAAGACATTGTATGCCAATGGAATCGGTAGACGCGACTCTATGTAACATTCCACAAGCAACCACGTGGCCCATTGGGAGGGGTAGGATACTCCGCTTACTCCATGGATATTTAAAGTGGATTCCAGGTGTTCACCCCTCAAGTCTACATTGTAGCACATGAGACAAAAGTTGTACTTTCAAAGCCCCTATCATGGTGGATAAACCCAGCATTGTCATTTATTTAACGATAAATTGATGAATTTCCGATAATTGCATTCACAAATGATGTGGTATGAAGTCACTCCCATTGATTTGAATATTAGTTATGAGAGGTTTCTATGATTGTAACTGCCTGCTGGGACATTGAGACTTCCAGAGTCATATCGCATCTTGCCACTTCCCCAGAGGTGTTTTAGATTCTTAGAGGCCCAATTAATGATGGATGAGGAGAGTCTCTGAATGAGGAGAGCCCGAACAGGACACAAATGACTCTTGATTCAATGCTGGGTAGCTGTCAAATGCTTCCAGGCGAGCGTCGGGCCACCCGAGTGAGTTGAGCGCCCATTATTCACCAAGGAACACGAAAGCTACGTCAGTCCAACACCTGATTGCCAATAAGATTATTTTTGTGAATATTTTTTGATTACTCATGTTTTAATTAAGGATTTTATCTGTTAAATATGATGAAATATATGTGCTTTGATGAAAGAGTAAATTCTTAATGAAAAGTACAGTATAAAAAGCAGAAGTTGAGTGAGCTTATTTCGTTTTGTATCTATTATGACAAAATTAAACCATTTTTACTACAAGAAAGTAGCAGTAGGAAATATTTTTTCCATTTACATAACACCTCACTGACTGCTGTGGATATCTTCATGTTTTTCAGGTGTATTTCTAGTCCTGAATACTTATTGTATGGTATTCCTGGCTGTGTGAAGCATATCCTTGGAGAACAAATGTAAGTTGGTTCTCAAGAGATAATCATGTCATTTTCATTGTTCTGATAATATAGGAGATAAAAGATACAGAGACACTTGTGGAAATTCTCTATTTATTTGAGTCTGAATTACTATTTGATATGAAGTGTTATCTCACTTGTGAGCTAAGCCCATGACCTTAAGATAGCGGCCAGAAATGGCTTGAATGTTATATTCATTCCCTGCAAAACTTCTGCAAATAACTGGAGTGGACGGCAGAATATTTTTTCGTTGAAATAATAAGAGTTGACTCATTTCCATGTTCTTGGAAAAGTTAAAATTTCTGATATTCAATGGATTGTTGTTTTTTTTTTGTACCCTGTATGAAGAATATTTCCTTATGAGTCCAAAATATGAGGCATCATAAATATATAAACAACACTTGTCTATAGTCTAAAAAAAATTAATAGTTAGCCTATTTAATATTGATGAGCATAGAAACAATTGTAATCCACTAATTCGCATTTTTTATGGTGTACCCAATTCGCAGCACTCAAGGGCTACACATAAAAGTCGTGGCGGCGTAGCCTTGAGTAATTTCACTTTTCCTTATTCTCTTTCCTTTAGGAAGTGGCTGCGTAGACTGCCGCAAACATTCATTCTCTGCTGTGCCTCCTAGGCGGCCTCTCATGGCAGAACGAATAACCGCCGTGGCTCCTTCACCAACCCCCCTGGCAGTAGCTGGTCGTTTGGATACAAAACATGTGTGATACATTCTCAAGGTCTTTCCTCGCCATGGGTTTAATTTTCCATATCCACCCATTGCTGGGCACCAAAATTGGGAGTTTTTTCAAGTGACAATCTGGAGGGCCAATATTACTGGGTTCATCGCTTGCCATGGGTTAATTTTGCCACATACCTCCACCCATTGCTGGTGAAAAACCCTGGGAGATTTTACAAGTGACAATCTGCAGGGCCAGTATTACTGGGTTCATCACTTCTCTCATCATCTTCTCCTTAATTATAGCGTGCGTTCCCTCCTCAGGGGGACTAAGTATTATGTCCACCACCTCAGCTGAGTACCAGATGTCTAGCACGCTAATGAAATGGGAAAAAATGGTAGCCTCCTGTGTTACTCTGCTTATTGCTTATGTGGAAATGCCCTATTACATACCTGAACAAACCAATGGGCTGGTCACTCTGGCCAAAAGGGCCAAAATCACTCTATGTGTGATTTCTGGTCAGGTTTATTATCCAGTTATGTCTTCAAGCAACCACAATTCAAGGCAAACCAAATGATGCTAAATCTCTTTTTTTTATTCCGATATGAATGCTATTTGTGAGCATTTCACAAATTTATTCGGAAGAGAGCAAAAAAAATAATAAAATCTATGTCATGAAGTCACGTACACAGTATGTGAACAACTATCACTTTAAGAATAACCTATATATTTATAATAAAAATTATATAAATAATAACAAATATGCTCACGTGGAATTTAAAGAAAAGTATACTCAACGTGTCAGTGAGAGAAGAGGTTAATAATTACAAAATTTTTCTTGTCTTTGAAGCATGACTAACTATAATATCTCAGAGCAAATAATTACATCAAAAATTGATAAGTATTCCATTAATCACCCATGAAGCCCATAAGGGATCATTTCTCCTGATCACCATGGCATACATCACTTCTGTTCATCTACCTACAGGCATTAATATTCTGTTCAGACAATAGAGGATTTAAGCGGATGGTTCATATATAATACACAAACACATGAATTGTGTGAAAGGAATGATGCCATACCTTAGTGATCATAACTCAACTGGACACTGATGTATTTTGAGTGTGTGAAGATATGAGGAGAATTCCTTGTGAAAGGAAGCGTCCTGCCTGGCTATATTTCTGCATTGTTTGAGGGCAATTTCAAGCGTGTGAGATCCTTTCAACTCCTTTAATTTATTGGGTTTGAAGTTATGTACTGTGGTATACTTCGATGGCAAGGTTTTTATGTAGGGTTTGCAAAAGGAATCGACCAAATTTTTTGACAACTAATGTTAGAGCAAGGGCATCATTGGGCATGTGCTGCAACACTGCATCAGGCAACTAGAGTGATCCTTACACAGATTCCTTTGCTTTTTCCACCATCAGCATTAATTTTCTAGGAATTGACGGAAGTAAGTCACCTCTTTCAAAGTCTTTGTTAGCCATTAGCCCATACTCATATCTAGAAAATTTGGAGATCTTGATTCCATCAATTTTAGCTCTGTTGCTAACCACCCATTCATGAAATTCTTCAGAATGACAACTCCGATCAACGGGTTGGGGTGCCAAATGTTTCTTTCAATGCTCCAGGAGAAGACTTAAGGCTGCTACTAACTTTATGCAGGGTTTCAACAAGTTGATGTAACTCATTCTGCTTCCTGACAGTGAGAGGAGTGTCTTGGAGTTCGGCAGTGAATATACTTCAGTGTGTGGCTTCTCCTCTGAATTTATTAGAGGGAGGCTCCTCCTGGAACAAAACCTAGGTTTTAATGTTCCTTGTGCAAGTGCTGTAAACATGGAACTTGCTGCACAACAATCTAAGCTTCTAACATCGAGTCCATCATCTCTACTGCAGTCGGGCGAAATAAACAAGGTAGTCCATAGACCCAAGTCTCACGGAAACCTGTCGCAGTCTGAGATTCCGCTGACGAAGCAGTCATCTGTACCATTTGGTACCAAGGGTGCAAGGTTTTGCACCACCCAGGCTTGGATCTTTCTTCCTAGTGCACCTCAAAGTTTGCAAGGTTCCCAACCCCAATGCTGGAGATGTGGACGCCATCATTCCCCGTCATTGTGCCCAGCCCAAAACTTGATGTGCTACTCCTGTAATCGACGGTGCCATATGTCCAATTGCTGCCCTCTTATTGGCTGCTTCAATGTGGAGAATGAGGATGTGGAAGAGGAATCCCACCAGGAAATCAGCCATGTCAGTCACTATGACATGGGAAAGGTAATGGGGGTGAATTCAATTTGTAGTTCCAGTGGTCCTTGTGTCTCTGTGATCCTTATGAATGGTAAACTGCTTGAATTTGAAATTGACAGGGGGGCATCAGAAACCCTAATCCATAAAGATGTGTATGATTCCTATTTTTGTGAATTGCCACTCGAGTCTGCTTGTTCATTACATACTGTTTTGGGGGAGAAATTAAAAGTTTGCGGCCAGTTAAAGGTTGTTGTACAAGGCAAAGATACCAGGCCTCACAATTTGCCCGTGTTTGTGTGTGAGTCAAATGTAAATTTAGGTCCCTTATGGGTCGTACATGGCTGGATACATTGTTGCCCGACTGGAGGCATCTAAAACATTTTAGCATCAACCACACAGAAAATGAGAGTGAGGTAGTGCAGGTTAAGGATGCAATATCTCATGTGACTAACATGTATCCAGAAGCAGGGAATATCATTAATGAATTATTAAGGTTGTTTCCCAGGGTTTTTAATACAGATAGGTCTGAGTCTATCTCAAAGTTTAAAGCAAACTTAGTCCTCAGAGAAGATGCCACCCCTATTTTCCATAAAACCTATCATGTGCCATTTGCGATAAGAGGGGAAGTGGAGAAACAAATTAGGGAAATGGTATGTTCTGGCCTGTTGGCTCCAGTATCACATTCAGAATGGACTTCTCCCATTGTGTGCGTCAAAAAGAAAGATGGTGGTGTAAGGATATGTACTGATTTCAAGGTTACGGTAATAAAGTGTCAAAGACAGACTACTACCCATTACCAAAATTGGACAATATATTTGCATCCTTGACTGGAGGAAGAGCATTTTGTGTGCTTGACCTATCAGAGGCTTTTATGCAACTGGAAATTAATCTGGCACATTCTCACATAATCACTATCAATACCCATGAAGGGCTATTTTGATATACTCGTTTGGTTCAAGGATCATCTAGTTCACCTGCTATTTTCCAAGGGGTAATGCAGCAGATCTTGGGGGACCTGCCCAAGGTTTCTTGCTATTTAGATGACTTATTGATTCATGGTAAGTCAGTGAGTGAGTGCAGGGAAAATGTCATGAGAGTGCTTAGTCGGCTGAATGATTTCAATGTGTGGGTCAAGTTTGAAAAGTGTACTTTTTTCTGTTGGTCTGTAGACTATTTGGGGCACTGCATTGCTGCTGAGGGAATAAAGCCTCTCATGTCAAAAATACAAGCTATTGATAGTGCCCCTCTTCCTCAGAATGTGAGTCAGTTATGATCATATGTGGGCATGTTGCAGTTTTACAACAAATTCTTGCCCAATCTGTCGAGCATCCTAAAACCCTTGTATACCCTGACCCAAAAGAATGCACAATGGAATTTTAGTAATGAGTGCATTGAAGCAGTTGAAAAAAGCAAAGAGTTAATGCAGTCAAACCACCTTCTAGTTCATTATGATCCCAATCTACCCATTTTGGTTGCTGCTGTTGCTTCACCCTACGGTGCTGGGTGTGTTTTAAGTCACATAGTGGGGGGTCAACAGCGACCAGTCCTCTTTGCATCAAGTACATTCACTCAGGCAGAGCAATATTACTCTCAAATTGAGCATGAAGCTCTGGCTATCATTTTTGCAGTGAAAAGATTACATAAATATTTATGGGGGAGGCATTTCACTTTACAATTTTGGATCATTTGACTTTAAAAACTATTTTCTCCCCAAGTAAGGGCATCCCTTATTTAGCAGCTGCTCGCCTTCAAAGATGGGCTGTTTTCTTATATGGGTATAATTACAGCATACAGTACAAGAAGGCTTCTGAAATGATGCATGCTGATGCTATGTCTTGCTTGCCTGCCCAGGGGGAAATAGTGGGAGATGTGAATTTTTTTTTCAAAATGTGAAAGCTTACTGCTTACCTACTTAGAAATTGCCCAAGAGTCAGCAGATGATGCAGTCCTTAAAAGGGTCATTAAGCTTACCCAAAATGGTTGACCAAACCGTGTGGCTGATCCCGCTATTCTCCCTTATTTTAAATTGCGCTTCGAGTTAAAACTGTAGCAAAATTGTTTGTTGCATTGAAATATGGTTGTAATTCCCAAAACCTTGCAAAGTAAGGTCCTGAGCATGATACACAGTGAGCATGTAGGCATTGTGAGGATGAAAGCCCTCACCAGATCAAAAGTTTGGAGGCCTTCAATATCACGTGACATTGAAGGAATCGTTCTATCCTGTGAACCTTGTCAGTATGTAAATTTCAGACCCGATTCAAACTGCACTGTAATTTGGCCAAAAGCTGCAGTGCTATCAAGAGTGCAGGAGTGTTTTTTTGTCTGTAACCAACAGCCATTCATGATCCTGATAGATATTGGATCAAAGTGGATAAAGGTCTGGCCAATGAAATGTACTTCTGCCCCTATGGTTATAAACAACCTTAGGTCATTTATAGCAACCTTTGGACTGCCTGAAGAAATCCTCAGTGATAATGGCCCCCCTTTTGATAGCCATTTATTCAGAAGTTTTTGTGAGCACCATGGCATTAAGGTTACTGAGACCGCTGTGTACAGTCCTAGATCCTAAGGATGGTAGAAAAAGCTGTTCAAACCATCAAACAATCGTTGAGGAAGCGACTGGAAAAATTTGTGTAAGTGGTAAGGTACTGAGACTGGCAGAAAATGTTCCATTAGAATCAGAATTATTTCATTTGCTGGCTCTGCAGACAATAATAGAGATCCCATCAGCGGCACAATTTTATATCAGAGGTTGAATGTGACCATGATAATCCATATTTTTCTGGCGATAGTTCAATGGAAATTTCCCACTAAAGTCACCAGAAATTTTTAGTGTATAGAAAATTTGGAATACGAATGAATTGGATACTAGTGGACAATTTTACCCTGGGTTGAAATTTCCTTAGCCTTTTGTCTCATTTACGAAAGCATTACACCAAATGCCCATTAGTTCAATTTTGCCATAATTTGATGCAAGGATTCAAGGCAAAAACATTGGAAAATTAGCTGGACGGCTATAACTAGGGTTTAGGCGAGTGGTAATCATTAATACGTGAGGTTTTCAAATCTTGTGCAATCTCTAGCATCCTACTGCTGTATATTATATTTTATTTGTAGATATTTTTAGTTCAGTATTTGGTTCTGTTATCTTATTTTTATAGTTTTCTTAGCTCAGAATTTCAAGCTTTTATTCTGATAGAAAAATTCATGAGTGAGTATTTTTCAAAGTATTCTGTATTTGAAATACATCCAGCTAAAATACTCATGTTTTGTATTTCAAATAAAATTTGAGTGTATTTTGCCCAGCCCTGCCAGCAGTCAGTATGCAAAAAAACATACTGGTATGAAGTAGATTAATGAAGTTACCTTAAACTAATGGACATTGGATATTGTGGTAGATATTTGGTAAACTGTTAAATATGAACTGGCAGTGTATGAATTATCTGGTTGAAGATCTTACATTTTTTTTTCTTTCCCCTCAGATTGTTTTCCCTCAGTAATGGCTCCATCAGCACATGCCGTGGATCGTCTTGATTTGCCTGTAAGGTGCATTTCCTCAAAGCATGGGCATTTCCTTGAGTTAAAGGCAAGTTCCAGGAATGGTATGAATTATTCGGTCAGTTCCTAGGAAATTTTGCCTTCATTAGAAGAAAAGGATATCTTTTTGTATATACAATCAGTTAGTTGGTTTTTTTAAGGTTTGGCACTGTCGCTATATTATTTTATAATTGTCCAAAATCACTGTCTTCTTTCCCAACATATATTTTGGAATTGATTTTCTGTATATCTTTGACATTTTATATTTTTGAAGGAAATATTTTTGACACTTGTGCTGTAACCCCTTAATTTTTTTTTGAAAAATTCGTCTTTTTTCTGTCATTACCCCGTAGAGCCAAATCCAACACCAACTCCTTGGCAGGGCCTGGGCCAGACACCTTGTTCTGATATGATTATTTTGTGAACATTTTTTGATTACTCATGATATAATTAAGGATTCAATCTAGAGTAGGGTGGTTTGCTCAGTCCATCAAGAAAATGTGATGATGCTACCATGAACCTAATCTTGGAAGTACATAAAAATGTTCTCCCTGAGTATTGGTAATGGCTACTAAGCAATTCAGCCAAGGAATCCCATCTGAGTACGACCAACTAACAAATATTTGCACTCTTAATTCAGCATCATCTTCCTGGAATAGTTCCTTGTGGAGTCATACCAGCATGTACAGATCCTTCAAAGCCGTATTTCTTCTTGGAACATGTTTCCTTTCATCAGAACCTCTTCACTTCCTTCCAGGGGGACAAGGAACCTATGTTCATGAAGATGATAGGATTACCTTGGTGATAGGATTACCTCTATGACTGTAGTGGTAAGGGAGAATGTCCAGCCATCCACATCGCACCGCCCAGGATGGTCTTGAAATTTGAGGTGAGTAATAGACATCGGTAGTAATCTGTTTTTTCAATATAATGGGGCTTTCTTTGTTAATGGTGCAGAAGATACTACCCCAGAAGGATTCTAGTCTCACATTGAATCATGTAAATTGCCGTCTCATTTTCATATGTTCAATAATTTTCTCACAATAGAGTTGATATACCATGATGGTTAATCAAAAGAACTCATATTTTATCTATTCACGATGCTACTTAATATATCAATTATATAGAAGGGCGTTATTATGTGGGTGGCTTATAGTGAGAAGGCCATTAGAGCGAGTGATTATTTGGCCATTGTTAGTCACAATGTTAAATATATACAGAGTTTGTTGGTTATTATGAGAGGCTTTGTGTGACAGGCTGCCATAAGGAACCTTTTTTGCCCTGATTGTCGTCAGGGATGCATAACTTGAGGGGGTCATTTGGAGCACCTGAGACTGAGAAAGTTTCCGTAATTCAAGATAACCTTTCACTTGGAATGGAAAAATGCACTTGAACGGTTGAACCCCTTAGTATTTTTTGTGTGGGCTCGGAGGTTACGTGATAGTGACTCCAGGGTCTCCGAGGGAGAGAAGTAGGAGGGTGGGGAGTTGAAGGAGGGAGAATAGTAAAGAAAAAGTGTTTGCCAATAGTTGTTTTAGATAGCTTGGTCCACATCTATTTCCTGACGTTAGCTGCTATTAATTTGAAGTGTTTCAATGGAAAAGAAAGAAAGTCATTATATTTGCCTAAGAACTTTGTAATCTCTCAGGAATGTGTCAAAACCATGAAACAGAAATCGGCTGAGTAAATGGTTTAACTTCGCCCACCCTGCATGTAATTCTAGAAAACAAAGGCAAAATGACTGCTGCCTTTTAAACTTGGAATTGCCACGGGGAGTGGTTAGGTACTGAGACTGGCAGAAAATGTTCCATTAGAATCAGAATTATTTGATTTGCTGGTTCTGAAAAAAATAATGGAGATCCCATCAGCGGAACAATTTTATATCGGAGGTTGAATGTGACCATGATAATCCATATTTTTCTGGGGATAGTTCAATGGAAATTCCCTACTGAAGTCACCAGAGATTTTTAGTGCATAGAAAATTCAGAATACAAATGAATCGGATACTAGTGGACAATTTTACCCTGGGTTGAAATTTCCTTAGGCTTTTGTCTCATTCAAGAAAGCATTGCACCTAACCATTAGTTCAATTTTGCCATAATTTGATGCATGTATTCAAGGCAATAACATTGGAAAATTAGCTGGACGGCTATAACTAGGGTTTAGGCGAGTGGTAATCATTAATACGTGAGGTTTTCAAATCTTGTGCAATCTCTAGCATCCTACTGCTGTATATTATATTTTATTTGTAGATATTTTTAGTTCAGTATTTGGTTCTGTTATCTTATTTTTATAGTTTTCTTAGCTCAGAATTTCAAGCTTTTATTCTGATAGAAAAATTCATGAGTGAGTATTTTTCAAAGTATTCTGTACTTGAAATACATCTAGCTAAAATATTCATGTTTTGTATTTCAAATAAAATTTGAGAGTATTTTGCCCAGCCCTGCCAGCAGTCAGTATGCAAAAAAACATACTGGTACGAGGTAGATTAATGAAGTTACCTTAAACTAATGGTCATTGGATATTGTGGTAGATATTTGGTAAACTGTTAAATATGAACCGGCAGTGTATGAATTATCTGGTTGAAGACCTTATGATTTTCTTTATTTCCCCTCAGATTGTTTTCCCTCAGCAATGGCTCCATCAGCACACGCCGTGGATCTTCTTGATTTGCATGTAAGGTGCATTTCCTCAAGGCATGGGCATTTCCTTGAGTTGAAGGTAAGTTCCAGGAATGGTATGAATTATTCAGTCAGTTCCTAGTAAATTTGGCCTTCATTAGAAGAAAAGGATATCTTTTTGTATATACAATCAGTTAGTTGGTTTTTTTAGGTTTGGCACTGTCATTATATTATTTTATAATTGTCCAAAATCACTGTCTTCTTTCCCGACATATATTTTGGATTTGATTTTCTGTATATCTTTGACAGTTTATATTTTTGAAGGAAATATTTTTGACTCTTGTGCTGTAACCTCTTATTTTTTTGTTTTAGTAGTGTTTTTTCTGACTTCCTCTCTTCTACTCTGCACACTATTAGGTTCTCATTTTGTACCTTGAACTGTAAAACTACCTTATGGGAGGATGTCTGGCCATCCATATTTCAGCACCCTGGGAGGTCTTGAAATGTGAGGTGAGTAATAGTAATCTTAGGAGAGTATTCGGCGATGTTTTGTGGAAATGCACTACAAATATCATGATCTCAAAAAGAAAAAAGTTTTTGTTCACTTTCCGCAGAAATAATTTTATTTTCTGACCTAGTTTCATCATTTACTATGTCATTTTCAAGGTAGTTAATGTCATAAGCAGGTCATAAAATAATATTATTTCTTAAGAAAGTGAACGAAAACCTTTTAACTTTTGAGATTATGATGTCTGTGGTGCTTTTCCACAAAATATTGCCAAATACTCTAACCTTAAGTCAGCATGCAGAAAACATACTGGTGTGAGGTAGATTAATGAAGTTGCTTTATACTGGTTGACATTTGATATTCTGGTAGATATTTTTTAAACTGTAAAGTATGTGGTGGCATTGCATGAACTTTCAGATGGAAGACCTTATGATTTGATTTCTTTCCCCTCAGATTGTTTTCCCTCAGTAATGACTCCATCAGCACCTGCGACAGATCGTCTTGATTTGCCTGTCAAGTTTATTTCCTCAAAGCATGGGCATTTCCTTGAGTTGAAGGTAAGTTCCAGAAATGGCTTGAATTATATTTACATTCCCAGTGAATTTAATCTTCATAAGAAGAAAAGGATAACTTTTTGTACAATCAGTTAGATGAGTTTTTGGAGGTTTATAATTGTCCTTTTCCATCCATCATTTTAGAATTGTCCTATGTACACTGTCTTCTCTCTCTACATATATTTTGGAAATGATTCTCTGTATTTCTTTGACATGTTAGATTTTTGTGGGAAATATTTTTGACACTTGTATTGTAACCGATTAATTTTTTTGTGCAATTTGTCATTTTTCTGACATCATCTCTTCTACTCTGCCCACTATTAGGCTCTCATCATGTACCCCAAACTGTAAAACTACCTCATCCCTCAGGTTGACAATTGCTACGAGGCAAATTCTGAGAAATTCATTAATTTTGACAGTTCAACCCATATCCTCTGAAGATGCAAGCAGTTATCATGAAGTAAGGGGTGCATAAAGCAAGGACCAAGGAATAAAAAGAGGAATTCCACGGCTGGAAACTGAACAAGAAGATGCTAAACCATGGGGATTCAGAATACGTTGAGTCCTAAAGATGCACTCTGCAGGTCACTGTGGTATACTTTGTGCCCTGAAAATGCACTCAACAAGACACTGAGTCAATAGGGCACCCACAGTAATGTCTGGATGTCTCATACGCATCTTTTTTTGCACTACCACAACATCTAATTTTGAAGGAGAAGCCTTCAAAATTCTAACCCTCAATGGACTGAACTGGTCTGAATTTTAAAGATACTTCAAGATTTTTGAAATCCAGACTGCTAACAGACCGCTTCCAGATCAGATTTTAGTCTTTCAGAGCAGTTATAGACAATGTATTTATACCTGGGATAATAGGAATGTGACCCGAGGCCTTTTCATGGGTCACTGATCAGGGGCACAACAATTGCTGCCAATTCTCTGAGCACCAAGGTGATGTCTTGTGCTTTGTTATTCATGACCAAGATGGGGGACAATATGATCTTTCAATAATCACGCAATTCATGGAATTCAGCAGTCACTAAAATTCAGACATTGATACAAAAATGTAACAAAATCTCATCAAACTGGTCTCAAAAACATTCAGTTGTAGAATCTGTTGAATGAGCATACAGTAATTCATCTTCAGCCCAGTATAATGCTGGCCAACAAGTAGGACTGTTTTTTTACAAACATAACAAATTCTATTCAATCTATTTTTCCTACAGCAACCCATCTACTATATACTGCTTTTATAAAATTAGTTGACAGATATGTCCACTTTCCAAGATACATCTGTGTTCAAGCACGAAGTGTTTGAAGTTAAATTACTTAATTTGAGAGACTCTCCCGGTAATAACTCCCATGGCAATGATTCAGAGGGTGTTTGCATTGGATGGAGTCGCAATGGTTGATGCATAGTTTAGGTTCAGCAGATGTTACTGTGTGTCCAGGCATGAGTGTCTGTTGTTCTCTTGGGTGACAGTAGTTCTTTGCTACATATGGTGATAACATATATCTTTCTACGTGGAAGTAATTATCTACTGCTCAAGGATTGAGGTTGTGAATGTGAGGTAAACTACTGAATTTTGAGTGATGAAAAGGAGGTGGGAAAAAACTTATGTTCAGTATTTACTGGCTCTCATACTTTGTCTCTGCTGATATAGTAGTACAAAAACGTATAAACCCAGCAGACATCTCAAAAAGTTGTTTTGTAGAAGTTGAACAATTTGCACATGATCTCTCTTAATCGGCATAATGCCGACACAAGTAGTGCTGTATTTTATGACAGACATACCCGACTCATAATGTCATATCATCTGACAGCAAACCATCAATCATGAATACATTGCTTTTATTAAAAAAATCCAACAGACATGTCCACATTCACAGATTCACCTATCAACCGTCACAATTACTTCAAAAACCCATCCAAATCCCGTCTCAAAAACTCAATTGCCATCACACCCTTCTCTCTGCAGCCTTTTGCTTTTGCCAATGTAAGGGCCCAGCTGTCAATACTCGAAAACCGCCAGGTAACAACTGGCAGCTTATGTAGGAGGATGAAATCAGCACAATTAGTTGAGCTCGTAGGCACGGAATAAAAAAACAAGCCCAGAGTAAAAGAAGGGGAGAGGCAAGGTTTCTCCCTCAAAGGAAAATAAATGCCTTGTACACCAATAACAAGAGGTGCATTGGTGAGGCAAAATTTTAACGCTTAAGCAATCACCATTTCAGGGACACTGCAACAGAGAAGGCAAAAAGCTTTCATACATAATCAAACAAACATTACCCTCCAAACATATATATATATTATATACGATATATTAGGAACGCACACACAAACCACAGATATATGCTTTTTTGTATCTTCATCCATTACTTTGCCATATCATTTTAAAATATATGAAAGAGATCAAGTCTAAAGGAAAGTTCAAAATGTTGAAACTGCCTCTTGATAACATTAAAAATTCCCCCAAAATCACGCACTCGAGCTGGATTAATGGAATTTGAGGCTGTGTGGATGCCAAAACTCAAAAAATTTACACCACAAACTTAATACAAAAAATTTTACTACATTTTTCTGTTTGAAATTTCGTGGTTTGTAAGCAAATTTTGTTTTCTTCATGTTAATGGTATATTATATATGGCTCATGCAAATGAGTTGCGATTTATCATAACTAAACAAAAATTTGCCAGAATTCACCAGTGTTTAACCCTTTGAGTGCCAACTGATTTTCTAGGTACTATGCTAAAATTGCCGAGGCAATTTTGCTTTAAGCTTCATAAGTCATCTGCATTTAGGTGCCATCTGTGGACAATCAGTGAAATACCAGCATCTAAGAGTGACATTGCAGGAGGAGCGCTATCGTGCTCCTGGCACTTTTTGCGAGAGACAGGAGGAGCGCGATAGAGCTCCCCGGCACTCCTAGGGTTAACATAGCACTTTTTTTACTGAGCATTGTTAGAAAACTTCTCTTCATAACTACAGTCATAATAATAATGTATTCTTAATTGGCATTACTTTTTCACTCTGCATTTTATGGTTCCTGCAAAAATCTTTACATTTACATATAAAAAAATGACACCATTCATCACAGTGCATGCTAAAGAAAAAAGAACAATGGGTACAGAGCAACAAGATAACAAGTGCAATACTGTGTTTGTACAGTGTTCCAAGAAGTAGCTCAAACAGAATCACTGTACCAATACAATACAACAGTCACAATATGGACTAGTTGGAACCATCATTCTAATTATCCATGCAAATGGTCGGTCTCAAGATAAAGTTGTATTGAAGCACCAGTATGGGTAATGGATGATGCCCTGCCATTCTCCTGTCAGATCTTCATGCCAGCCAGAGAAGTCATTGAAATGTCTGGTGAGTATGAGGAATTGGAAAAAAATATTGATATTTTAAAGCTAAAACAACAGCATATTCATCTAAATGTGTGTAGTGGACTGCAAATGAAGAAGTGAGCCATACAGATGATGCAAATTAAGTCCTACTTGTACTGTTCAGGGGTGGTCATTTTAAAATTTGCTCTTGGATTTATATTGATACAAGAGGGAGCAGTTAATAATTAGCGAGTAACATTAGTATAGATAATTAACTCGAACTATTAATGTAATTAGAAAAGGTAGAAAAATTATTTCAGGGATATAATTAGGATAATGTATAGCAACAAGTAACCCGATTACCCTATTAATATTATTATAGTTATCCAATGGGTACATAATGTTATCAAATTATTTTCAATTTTTTATTTAACTGACTTGAAGTGATGACATCTTTGCAGCCATCAATAAGGAATCAATATAGTGAAGAAAACAATACTTTGATTTGTCATGTTTTATGGTTTTTGAGATTTTTCTTCTCCTTTTAGAGTCTATCTTCCAATGTCAAAAAGGATTAACATAACTGTCGTTTCCCAGCTAACTTCAGACAGCCAATTAGACCCAAGATTTATATCCCATATTATATATTTTATAGTTTTATATATTGTTGTAATTGTTTCTAACTCTTTGTAATCTCCCACCTGTGACGTTTTTACTCACTCATTTGTTTTTGTAATACCGGAAGTTGTTTCTAAAATAAACTGTCCTTCGCCATGTTGTTCCTATACGAGCCGGTTGTTTTCATTCAAAGCTCCAAGAAATCCCTGGTAATCGTTCTCCCGAGCTAATATTTCAACATATATGTACGATATTATCTTACCGAGACTGTTATTTGAAAAGCCTTTTTTCATAATGTTAATATTATTTGCTGTTTCAGTTATTATCTCTTATCATCACAATGATAAACACTTTTTGTATTTAATTATATCTGATAGGTCAAGGAGAATGGTCTAAAGCAGGGGTCTCCAAACTTTTCAGCCCGAGGGCCGCATTAACTATCAAACAGCAGTTTGGGGGACGGCTACACACTCGAGGTCCAAATAAAAAGGAATCAAAACATGGATGTTGTTTTTAATTATTTATTTAATTTTATTTTATTCAGTTACCCAGATGTGGCCCACGGGCCGTAGTTTGGAGACCCCTGGTCTTAAGGAATATGGGAGTACTCATCAAAATAAATGTGGGAATATGGAAAATATTCAGTTTATTTATTACAACCCTTATGTTAACACTTTGTCAAAATATGTTGCAATGTCTCTCTCTTTCATTTTTGAAATATATTCTGCTCCAACAGCTTTCTCTACTGTGTTAAGGAGGCTTAAATTATCATTACCATTTTAGCTGTTTAGGAATTAACAGCAGTTCTCAAAGTTCTTAAACCCACCTGAACCTTCTTTTTTTTTGGAAGGAATACTATCACTTCTTAAAGTTCTATGTTGCAAGTTTCATCATGAAAAAAGATTTTGAAGTAGTGAGGTAATGGTTTGCCATGGAGTCAGGTTACCCTTTTGATATATGAAGGATTATGAATAAAAGAGTTACTAAGTAATGAGGTTTTCAGTATTATAATACATTGTGTATGGCCGGAACTTTGCCATTATTTCTATATCTAGAGGTTTACAAAATAAAGAGGTTCACTAGGTCGAGGTTTTACTGTACTGCTTTTCCAATGCTGATCAATGAGATTGAGCAATTATTTCTTTTACTTAAGCTCGATTCACAGCATGTTACGTTCATGTCATAGGTCCAAAAAGAAGTCTTTGACTTAAACACATAGATGTAATTTTGTGAAATTGCAACTGGATAAGATTTTTAAAACTCTCTCTGGAAAATTATTTGAAAAGTATGATTATAAAATCAAAATTCTAGTTCTCGGGTTTAAATTACCTTCACTTTTACAGATGGTCTGCTCTTGGATTCAAGATTTTCCTGAGTGGCCAAGAGGGTTTTTGGAAAGGTCAAGACATCCTGCCATGTTTGTATCACTTTAAAGAGAAGCCTTCTCATGTGAGTTAGTAGACATAATTGGAAATGCCATAAATTATTCTATGTAACATTGATCAAACACTCATCTTATGCATAGATTTTGGTCACAATTAATTCACCCTATCCTGCTGATACCTTGCAGGTAATTGTTTTGGCACCAACATTTGTGCTGTCATTATTTTTAATAATTTGAAAATATTTCAGCAAAATACTTAACTACATTTAACAAAGCAAAAACAGAAAATAAAAATGAGAGGTTGACATGTACCAAATCCAGTTACATATTCTCTATAAGTGCATTGTGGACTGCAAATGAAGAATACAGCCATGTAGATGATACAACTTAACAGTCCTTCCTTTTACTGTTCTGGGATGAATCAAGTACCGATTAGGCTTCCTAATATTTCAACAAAAAAAAATATTCACCCACCATGTTTGAATATTTTCAAATGGCTAAGCACAGCATATGTGCTTTTGAAGGATACTCTCTCTTGGTTGTGGCTCCATTGAAGCCCTCTTCTCCTTTGCGTTGCCATCTTTGATGGACCGCAAGGGCCTAAGATCTAGTTGCCTTTATCCACCAAAATTGCCATGGGAATTAGGAAGTCTGGATAGCGCATTGGTCCAGGAAACCAAAGGTCTGAGGTTTGATTCCCGGCCCAGGCCAAAATTTTTCTCATAGCAATTACTTCAAGTGAAGGGATATTTGTTTACGATTCCTTGAGATCAGCCCTGAGTGGACCATTGCACATTCCCTTCATACCGGTTAAGAGATTGCATTGTCCTGCACAGAATACAATTTAACTGAGAATTTCTCCTCAGGCTAATGTATTCAGGGCTTCCACTAACTCACTTTTCTCACTTTTACACACTTATTCAAAAACTGGGTCATTTTTCTCACTATTTAAAAAAAATGCTCCCTTTTTTCACTATTTCCTTATTACCCTGTCAGAAAGGTGAAGATGTTGAAAAGCTCCTTGCATCCAAGCGTTATCAAGCTATTGCTAATGCTCTTATGGATAAAACCTTCCCTGTAGAGATAGCCTTTGCCCTGTGTAATGCCAAAGTATTTGAAAGATTTTCAAAACTTTTGAAACATGATCATCTTTGATCCATGTTTTCTATGAAGAGGTTGAGAGTCTATATTTGCTATTGCTAAATAGGTTCTGCAAGCCAGAGCTGCTCCCAAGCAAGCAAGAATGTATGAAATAAACCTTCTTTCTCAATATCTCCTACAATATTTTGGAAATGAGCAGAAATGACTTCTTTTCAAACAGGAATGCTCGCCTCTCCAGAGTTTAAAGTTTCATCGAGAAGCTTTAAAACATTATCAGGCGGCTGCGAGCCACATCCTCCGGAAATAGTCCAGCCAAAGGGAAGAGAGGCTCATCACCTAAAATGTTTGAAGCCTCAAAATATCAAGGGAAGCTCCTCGCAGAACATTGTGTCCATTTACAAGATGCTGCAGATGTTGATGGAAGTGGATGAAGATGGCCTTTGAGACGAGTGGAGATTGTTGCAGCTGGAAACCTTTCCACCATATGAACCTGGAACTAGGATTGACAATTACTGGACCCAGATATTTAACAAGACGGTTGTTGCCAGTGATTCCAAGTATCCACTTGTAAGATATGTGGTGATAGCTGCCCTTTGTGTGGCCAATGGCAGTTCTGATGTCGAGCGAGGATTTTCTCTTTCCAGAAATCAGCTCCCTGCAGACTGGTCAGCTATGCTGAAGTGTAATGGTAATGCCAGGCTCAACAACAGGGATGGCCTTCGAGAATACAATGGCATCCCTGAACATCAGCCCATGATGTCACAGCTGCTCAAGCACACAGCAGCAGCACAGAGCAAGTATGGAGAATACTTGGAAGCAGAAACTAAATGAAACTGAACTACAGAAACTAAAAGAAGGCGAGCTGAAGAGGTCGAATAAAGAGGAGAACACTTGCCGCGAGAGTTGAGAGGCCGCCCAGTTAAAGGAACGACATACATTGTGCAAACTGCAGCATGTGACAAGCAAGAAAGTGATTTAGGAGTGCAAGGCTTCTGATCAACTAGTCAATGAGGCAAAAAAGAAGCTGGAAGAGGCTATTGCCAAAAAAGATATGAAAAAAGTCAAGAGTGCCCAATGCATGTTGGAGGGGGCACAGATGCTGTGGTCACAGGCAGATGACTGGCAGAAGAAAAAGAAGCCTTTACAAAAGAAAGTAGAGAAGAGGACATCGTCTCTGATAGAGCAGCTTTTTCAGATTCACAAAAAGCAGTGGGATGATGGTTCTGATTATCCCGAGGCACAGGCAGATACTGACTAGACTAAAATTACTATTATGTATGATTTAACACTTTCCCGGCGAATTAAATTAGTGTACTTTTCTCGGGCTCGCCACCGGGTAAGATAGTTATAGGCAGCCGACGTTTCGGGTTCCGACTCGTTACCCATTCTCAAGGCTACTGATGCGAGCTTGAAAAGACTGTTTACTTGGGCGCTAGGCGGGGCGGGATTGGTCGAGCCCCGATTGTTGTGGTGGAGGACCGTTGACCAGCGGGGACTTAGCTCTGGCGTTCTGAATTCTTCTCAGAATTCTATTCCAAGAGTTGCTGATCGTGTAACCAGTATCCCGGTTGAAACTCTCAGCAACTCTTGGAATAGAATTCTGAGAAGAATTCAGAACGCCAGAGCTAAGTCCCCGCTGGTCAACGGTCCTCCACCACAACAATCAGGGCTCGACCAATCCCGCCCCGCCTAGCGCCCAAGTAAACAGTCTTTTCAAGCTCGCATCAGTAGCCTTGAGAATGGGTAACGAGTCGGAACCCGAAACGTCGGCTGCCTATAACTATCTTACCCGGTGGCGAGCCCGAGAAAAGTACACTAAAATTACTATTGTTTGTAATAATTGCTTTTTACATTTGATCTCCTAATGTATAGTACATTATGTTGTTGGCTCTGGTTAGGCCACACCTCGAATATACTGCGAGCATTTGGGACCCTGATCATAAAGATTTTACCAAAATAACCGATAAAATACAAAGAAAAGCAATACACTTTATTGAAAACTGCAATGAGTACACATAGTGTTTCACGACTTTTAGAGGGATTAAGGTGGGAACCCCTAGAGACTTGTAGGCTACATACTAGGCTTAGGTTGCTTGAGAAATTCAGAACTGGTGTGTTTCAGAGCAACGCAGAGGATATTATCATGACGCCTCACTACATCTCTAGGTCTGACAGAAGTGATAAAATAAGAGAGATTCTCTACCAAACAGATAGGTACAAAAACTTGTTCTTTCCTTGCACAATAAGCGACCACAATAAAAACTTAGCTCCACTAAATACACTCCCATAATACAAGTCACTATTTCACATCCCAAAACCTTATCCCTTACATCTTTACATGGCTGGTGTCCTAACGCCCACTGCCCCAAACCCATGTGGCGGCTTGCAGGGTAGTATGTAGATGTACCTCAATCTTATCTATTTTTTATCATTTATCTCTAGTTGAGATTTCTTTATTTTTTGTTTATTTTTTATGCTTTCTAGAGTCTGAAATACATGTTTTCAATGTCCGAATTTTGCAATGCAATTTTTATCTCTGTTGCTACTAATTAAATAATTAGTTCCAGCTTAAAATATTGCATAATGTAGGATTTGAGTCATTGACAGAAGTTTAATATGGTGTAAAAATTGCCAATTTTCCCATAATTTTCTCACTTTCCTCTCTTTTCCACATTTTCCCCTCACTTTTTTGGCAAAAATTGCTCACTTTATCACTCTTCTATATTTATATTTCACCATTTAAAATTATTTCAGAACAAAAATCGGAACCTTAGGGGGTGGAAGGTGGAAATGAAAGTTTTCGTAGCGGGAACTGATATCAGAATGATTCCTTTCATGTTCCTTCAGGCTTTCATTCAGAATACTTTTGTTCTAGAATCACTGTCATCCCAAGACCTTTGTTCCTTAAGTTTCTTTTTACATCCCTGGTTTGCATATACCTGATCAGAAGTAATGGTAAACTACATTAGGATGCTCCTAAGGAAGACAAATATTTGAATTATTGTTATATGATAATTATAATATGCTATTGGGTAGTAGTATAATGTTAGTCTACTGTATCCAGTTTACTTTATTAAGACAACTCATGATTGTGATTTTATCATACCTTAACACCGCATTGATTAACTAATAAACTGAGATGGAACATGAGGGTTCAGAATGAATGTGAGAATATTGGAAAATTCAATTCATTGGGTACTGTCACAATTGAAGATTTTAAAATGATTTGTTTTCCTAATTGGTATGTAAAAGGCATTTTCATTTGGAGGAATATGATTTGGAATTTTGTAGACATAAAACGTAATTAAATACATTTTTTAAAAATGGTGTATGATTAAATGAACACATTCAATTATTTTTTGTTGAGAAATAGATTCATGAATATTTAGTGTTTTCATGCATGTTCCAGGTAGTAATAAGTTTGTCATCATTGGTTGAGCACTCCTCAGATTGGTTCACTAAAGACCTCTATCCTAACCTTTCTAATGGGAGGTCAAATGGTGTACTAGTCAATATGGGCATAAAATGATGAATAGACTAGAATGTGCAAAAACTGATAGTTTAATGCATCAAAAAATTAAATAATCCTACTTAGATTAGTAATTATCAAATATTTAGCCATAAAAACTGAAAAAAAACAAGAATTTTTTCCTAGCAACACTTGAATTAAATGAAAATACTGCAAATACCAAATGAAATATTTAAACAAGGCATTTGGAATGAGTTTACATAAGGAAAATATAATTTTAGGCAAGAGTTTTGAAACAATAACTGACTGCTGAGATGAACAAAACATACATCTATAAAACTTTTCCTTCTGTTTTAGGGTCAACATGTGAGTTTAAAAACTTGGAAATGGAGAAGAAGTCCAAAGCAGAGAATTCAGAATTTATGGACAGTGCTGTACGTTTGATGTGACAGTGCACCAAATGGAGTTCAAATCCAGTCCCTCCACTCCTGATAGACTGTCTTCACTTGCTGGTCTGCGGATTCCTTGACTTTGGCTGCAGCTTAGGGGTCATAATGTTGGCACATTTCCTTTTGGTACATGCTATTCAGTGCCAATCAGTTTCTTAGATAATTCCATTCATTCTAGTTTATGAAACCACAAATAGCTACAGCTATATCCTAATGAATACATCATAAATAAGCCCAATAAATATAAAAACAACATTTAATATCACCAAATAACATTTTCCTAGTAGATGGAATAATTTTATTTAAATCAAATAATAGTAATAATATAATAATACTTTATTCTCCGAGAACCTTGCATAGGATTTGTTGGTATAGGCTTCATCAGTTTGGAAGTACAGCATTGACATGGTATACACTGTCTGGTTATGAACTAAATACTATTCAATCCACAACCAATTGGGGTTAATTGCTGTAATATTTTTTTTGTGACTGAGGTTTGCATTTCTAGTGGCATGAGAATGAATTTGATTAAAACTATATTGATGTTGGGGTAGAATATACACATCAAACTTATTGAATAAGTGGAAAGTTTTCCTCTTCCAGCAAGGCCATGTGCTTTTGCCCTGTACCTTATGAGAAGGATCAGTGGCTTTACTCAATGTTCTATAGATAAATAAAAGCGAATGAGCTTAGTATTGCATATTTTATAAGTATAACGGAATGTCAGGTCACATCCCAATCCAGTGGACACAAGAACACAACTTAGAAGAGGAACCTTGGCTTGAAGTATTTGAACAATATTGCTAAATTCGTGACTATATTTAATATCTCGAGCAGTATCACGAATGATTAACTCTTGAGTAGACTTATCCCATTTACTGCAGACATATTTGTATGGTTGTGTGATGTCTACAAAAATTTCCAGATCACTATCTTTTGAGGGAAAACCAGTGATTCTGGAGCTACATGGGCATACTCTGGGTGCAAAATGCCTCAAAGATGTAAAAACTGAATGACAAACAAAAGTCTGCCTTTCAATATCAATAGTACTCAAATGAAAGCTTAACAGAGATCTATCCAATTGGTTAATAAAATTGCCCTCTGAAGAGAAGGGTATCCTTACATTCTCTGGTATTTTTCCAATCTGTAAAGCTTTTTTGAGACCTGGCCCTGATTTATTGATTTGAACATCCTTCTCATCCACAGTTATTTTCTGCTGGGCCTGCTCAGCTGACAATATTTCAACAGAATGCCAGTCAATATATTCAATATGAACAGTAGAACCAATGAAATTGCTTGTTTTATGAACCCATACTTGGAAAACTGTCTAAAGATCACTCTTCTGTCAGTTTTATTGGATAAGCCTTCAATAGTGATCCTCCTGCAGGGATGTGAAGGCTTACAAGGCATTGGGGATGCTTTAGTCTTCTCATCACATAACTTACATTCATCACATTACCCTTTGATAAACTATTCTCACTCTTTTTCATTGAATCCATACATTCCTGGTCTCCAAGAACAATATGAGAATCAATCATCTTGGTGCTGCATACCCTATTCTGTCCACCAGGATTTGGTATAATTTTCAGGCTCTTCACAAAAGCTTCAATATGGTTTGCATCCAATGCATGAAACAAATTTCCAGTGTAGTTTACACAATCATTTTCCAGTGGAAAACCATTTTCTTCAGAGTAGCATTCAAGTTCAACTTCTAGGGTTCCTTTTGCCACTGCTGCATTGGTTGCAGTTGAAGAAGTTAATTTTTCTTTGAGGGATTCTCCCATGGACTGCCCCATCACAGTCTTATGAATACCACTTCTCAAAAATTTTCATACGACATTCAAAGCACATACCAACTATTAGTAAGCTGCTGAGCACACAATTATTGCTAGTGCTGTTGTAGTTCATGATAATCTGTCACAGAACATTAATGCAAGGTATCACATTTTAATGAATTCCTCTCCAAATTAAATACATAGTAATCAACATAACAAACACGTGCGATGAAAAATTCTTGCTATTCACTTTGTGTATCTGCCTGATGAATATTATTTTTAACCAGAACAGTTCCACCGTAAATGTCGATTGCTGGAATTGTTAATAAGTTCAACTGCTTCATCAGTGGTTTGTGCGAATTCTTTTGAAGAACACCCATCACACATCTTTCAATATGTTCAGTGCCAGGAAAATTTTTTAAGTAAACTAGCTCAGGATTCCCCAGGAACTGTTACATATGAGGCTCTTGTGTAGAAATTGAAAGAGTAGATAAATTTTAACACTTCTACCAATACTGTGTTTTAAATAAATCGAACCTGATATAAATCAGAGTTGAATATGGATCAAAATTTAGAAACATGATTGCACCAGCTTCCTGTATTTTGAAATTGCAATCCCAGATATATACACCTGATGCCATCTAATCCATGAATGTATTTGAAGTTCTGAATGAAGTTGCACTCACTACCATTGAATTTGAATGGGAATAACCATTCTTACATTCATTCTGATGCACTGTGCTCCATTTGGTTCTCATCATGTGTCCCAAAAGTGTTATACTACCTTCTCCAGCCAAGTGACTCTTGCTCTAAGTGTTTTGGACACTGAAGCTACTTCCCTTCTACCTGGCTATGAAATGAGTACTTCTGTGGTGATCGGTAGTAATGGGTCTCTCCAGTAGACGAAGACATACACCAAGTGTGGAGATACCCTCTCCAAAACCTCTCCAGATTGCAAGTAGTTTTCATGAGATATGACGAAAATTTCCCCTCTGCAACTTCACTGGTGAATCATCCCCCTGATTGTGAAATGCAGCTATTTGACCTGTGACCTTTACAAGGATCACTGCTTGGGGCATCGTTAAGAGGGTGACAGCCATAATTTCAAATCCTCCATGCATCGTGCTGCTTGCTGCTGAGTACCTGTGCATCTGTACAGAAGGACCACAAGTTTTTGGGAACATGTCCCTCCCTCCATCTTTCTGGTCATCACACTTACAAGACTCTTCAACATGTAAGTAAATTAATAGGTGTTTGAAATAATCTTTTTTGTATCAAGTAATGTGACATGAATCATTCCCTGTTATAATGCATGCATTAAATAATTGGGGTAATATCACTGATATTTCAATGAAAATGTGTATGTTATTACAATTGAGGTATGGATTTTAAAAATATTGTTCTGAAGGTAGCTACATTAACACAGATTGTCCTGATGAAATTCATATTGAAATATGAAAAAAGATAAAATAGTATCTTATAAAAAAACATCTTGGAAATTAGTTTTGCTTGTTAAATCAAGATCTGGGATTATTTCCGTAAATGCATCCATTTCATCCATACAGTGGATAGAGTGACACAATTATGGTAACTGAAATTCTAATGTAAGTAACTGTTTTGGTTTTCAAATATAATACTGTTTGTATCAAATGGTGTAGGAAATAAAAGTTATTGATCCCTTATTCTTATCAAATGGAAGATATTTTTTTCAAATCTAAAGTTTGCGGGGATGAGATGCAGGGATTGGGTGCTTAAGGGTAGGGTCATTATATTTTTGTCTCATTCAGGAGTGACTACTTCAGGTAAGATGGGGAATTCTGTTAGAAGTCCAGGATTGTGCTGGAGGATTTATGGAAGGGAAATGTCGGGAGAAATCATGAAAAGTTCATCCATCCATTCTGATTCAGGGTGGCGATCATCAGGGAAAACTGGGAAAACCTGGAATTGTCAGGGAAGTTTGAATTTCTGGAAAAGTCAGGGAATTCTTGTAACAGTCAGGGAGAAACTGGGATATGAATCCTCATTACTTTTCTACCATTCGATTTATCAGCCAGTCTCTCCCACCCTCTAATTCACCAACTGACACTAAAGTCCGTCACTGATGTGGTTGGAATAAACCCCGTCAATTCATGAATATTCAGTTGTGAATCAGACATACAGTGCATTGCTCTTGTATATCCTTATTTTGATATTTTCCTAGTAGTGTTGAAATTCATGATCACAATATATTACGCTCAACACAAGGAGTCTGAGGCCATGTTGTTTGGAAAATTTTACCCTATGTTATATTTTAACTTCCGAAACTCGGGTCTTGGCAGGTAGAGAGCACTAGCTTATAGTGTATATAGGGTTGCAGTTCTAAAAACACAAGACAATGTTTAGAAAATGGATAAAATTTAATCCTGCTGTATAAGATTTAATTCAGCAGAAAAAAAATATTCCAATACAAGTGGCATTTTAACAATCGGTCAGGAGAACTGTTTAATCCACCAGGGAAAGGTCGGGGAATTTGAAAACTGAATATCAGTAGCCACCCTGTGATTACATTTTTTCATGAATGTAGAGTATAAATACTCATGTTTCAAATGATGGATACCATCTGTAATAAGCAATGGAATCTATGTGTTTAGATGAAAGAGTCAAAACTTTATGCATAGTGTGGCATAAAACCCTAACTAATTTCAACTTATTTTATTTTGTACCTATGATGCCAATACTTAACCATTTCAATTCCAAGAGAGTAGCAGTGTGAAACCTTTTTTTTCCTTTAGCATATCAGCTTAATTTCTGCAATGGATATCTTCACGTTTTCTAGGTGTATTTCTTGTTCTGAAGACTTGGATATTCCTGGCTGTATGAAGCAAGCATATCCTTGGAGAAAAATTCGTAAGTGGGTTCTCTAGAGATATTTTTTTCATTTCCATTGACATCATAATTTAGGATATAGGATACTTAACCATTTTAACTGATAGAGAGTAGTAGTAGGAAACATTTTTTCCATTAGCATATCATCATCTTACCAGTATGGATATGATCACATTTTCCAGGTGTTTTTCCAGTCCTGAAGACTTAATCTGGGATATTCCTGGTTGTGTGAAGCATATCCTTGGAGAAAAATCCGTAAGTGGGATCTCTAGAGAGTAATCATAATTTAGGAGATAAACGAAATAGTGACAGTCAAGGTAATCCTCTATTGATTTTGATGATAGATTATTCTTCCCCATGGAAGTCTATCTATCTAGTATCATGTCACTTGTGAGCTAAGCCCATGAAATTAAGATAGCTGCCAGAAATGGCTTGAAATTCATATACATTCCTTCAAATGCCTTACCACTACTGTGGGTGGAGTTAACATAAAATCATCTGATAGAGTTAATCATCTGGGAATTACCTTAACATCTGATATATCATTGGGAACACACTTGCAAAACATATGTGGCACGGGGATAAAGAAACTAGGTTTTGTTAATCATATAATTGGGAGGTCATTGGATGAGAAGGTGAAAGAGAGATGCTACTTTGCTCTGGTTAGGTTCCCACCTCTAAAGCCCTGTGTGCATTTGGGACCCTGGTCATAAAATTGTAACCATAAAAATGCATGTAATGCAATGAAGAGCAGCATGTTTTGCTGACAACTGCTAGGAGTGAACATATATTGTTTAACAAGTTTTAGGGGTACAAATGTGGGAGCTCATAGAGACTCAGAGGCTACATCCTAGTCTTAGATTTATTGAGAAATGGAGATCTGGTGTGTGAAAGAGCAACCCAGAATATTATCATGAAACCTCACTACGTCTCTTGGTCTAAGAGAAGCGATAAAATAAGAGAATTACATTGCAAATCAGATAGGTACAAAAGCTCGTTTTTTCCATCCACATTTAGTGACCACGATAAAAACTGAGCTCCATACCATACCACTACCATAATACACATCACCATATAACTTCCCAAAACCTTATCCCATGCATCTGTAATGGCAGGTGTCAGAACACCCCCTGCCACACCCCACTGTTTTGGCTGTCAGGGTTTAATGTAGATATAGATAAATGATGAGAGAATTGAAAGCAAAAATACTCTAACTGCGTTAAAAAATTATGAAAGCTTTGGATGGTTATTTTAACTTTAGGGTGACTGATAGGAAACATGTCAAAAATAAGTTATGGTACTTGTTTAATCAAGTCTGGAGTGATTTCTATAAATGCATCCTTATCATCTCATACAGTGGACACATTGACACAATTAAGTGAACTGAAATTATGATATGAGTAACTGTGGCAGTTTTTAAATATGGTCTTATTCATTTGTAGTTTAGAAATCCCTCAGTTTTACAAATCGAGACTATTACCTTAGGTTGGTGGGGATCAGGTGTGGAGAAAGCTTGAACCAAGGTAAGGTCAGAGTTGAGAAGCGTTTTTGTGTAATGCAGTGCTAATTACTTTAGATGCAGAGTTAGGATAGAAACAGCAGGATTGCGGTGCTGGGGGATTTGTGAAGGAGAATGTTATGGAGAAACCATGAAAAGCTCATTCATCCATTCTTATAAGATTTTGTAAAATGAAAGTTTTTTGATAATTCATGTTATAATTTAGGATTCTTTTTGTTAAATACGAAGGAATCTATGTGTCTAGAGGAAAGGGTGAAATTCTTATGAAAAATACAGTATAATACGGAGGGGTTGATTCCGCTAATTATTTTTTGTACCTATTATGTCAATACTAAACCATCGATACTCCAAGAATGTAGCTGTAGGAAACCTTTTTTTTCCATTGACATAACACCTTAGTTAATGCTATGGATATCTTCATGTTTTCCAGGTGTATTTCTAGTGCTGAAGGATTCCTGGGATATCCCCGGTCATGTGAAGCATATCCTTGGAGAATAATCAGTAAGTTGGTTTTCTCAAGAGATATATTAATCATTTTCATTGACATCAAAATTTAGGGGTTAAAAAAATAGAGACACTCTATGTAATTCTATATTGATTTTGAGAGTGAATTACTTTTCCCTATGGAAATTGAATGTATCTAGTGTCGTCTCACTTGAAACCTTAACTCATGAATTAAAGATAGAAATTGAGGCAGAAATTCTTTCGTTGAAGACCTCTCCATTTATTTTTTTTCCTCCTCAGATGATTTCTATCTGCGATGGATGCATCAGCACCCTGCTTTGGTTCTTTTGGGTCATGTCCCTATTCAGAACGGTCATCATTTCCACCAT